>CANUEP010151555.1:0-30325 GCA_947857235.1 Jatropha podagrica | reverse complement strand
GATACTTAATTAGTAAATAATAGGAATAATAAAATTTTATGGCTACAACGTCAATTAAGTAGATAATTAAATTAATCTTGGAAGTTAAAGGAATATTGAATTTAAAAATCCTATTAGATCAATTAAATAATTAATTGATCCTCTTAAGTCTAAGTTATGAGAATATTAGAAATAATTGAATTATGGATTAATTAGGTGGTGATATATCATGTTTAATATTAATACTTTGGGAATTGTACCATAGTTTTGGAATTTATGCATATTAGTAAATTATTAATGATTATGTGAAATATACTATGATTTTAATTTTAATTGGATGATATAAATTTTTTGGTGAGAAAACAAGTATGATTATTTGTTTAATATATATATATATATGATTTACGAATAAGAAATTATGATGAAATGTTTAATATAGAAACATATGATTTTTATGAATAAAGAGGATTTATAAAAGAAAATATTTTCTTTTCTGTAATAAAATATTTCAGTGTACTATTGAGACTAAATATTTTATTTATAAATACTGTTATGTATGCATTATAAAATGAATTAATTAAAATAAATATTTTATCGGCCTTGATCTGTTTGATTGAGTCAGTAATTGTATAGAGGTACGATATGCCATAGGAAATACGGTACTGTCTATTTGTGATACGCAGTGTCCTATAGGGGCTAATGAACTCCAATTTTATAGGAACAAACGAACTTCAATTTTAGGGGCTAACGAACCTCATTTTCTGGATATAGCCATTTAATTCCGACCGACTGGTCATACGATATTATATGGGTTTTCGAGCCGTATATTTATTATGAAATTTTCTGTTTACTATTTGATTCTTCTAAGTATGCTAAAGGCCTAATTAAAAATATAATTTGGTTTATATATAAATTAATTAAATAAATAATTATACTGCGTTATGAACATATGTGATTTCATGATTAAGTATGTCTAATTTACTGATACATGATTATTGAATTTAATTAGGAATGTTGACTGTGAATACTTATATTACACGTCTGAAATACATTATATTATGATTATAATGTTTATTTTTGAATAAATACTATGTATGATAATATGAGGTATCATAATTGCATATGTGTATTTTTCTACTATAAATGAGAAATAAGCACTACTAAGCTTTATACTTAATGCTGACTTGTCATGCGCAGATTGCTGATTCGAGGTAGACGGCCCACAATGAGCATCAAACTTTTCAAAGCCCCCTTATTCTATGACAATCAGTCTTTAAATAGTCTCTCTTTTAATTCAATCTTTAGGAAAATCTAGGGGCATATAAATATAATTAAGGCACTAGAATGCTTTTATTTAAGTCAGAATATTATGAACTAGATATTTGGAAACAGTTTTATTTTCAGAGTCAGAATATTGTATGACATGTAATTAACATCTTAAATGCTTTCAATTAAAAAGGAACTGATTTATTATTTATGTTGAGTTTTTATGAGATGTGTTGAAAAAATAAATTTGAAAAAAAAAATATAGTTGAGTTGTGGTCAAATTATAAAAGTGTTTTGAACGTTTTTCTATGTTTGTGATATTGAATATGTATATATATATATATATATATATATATATATATATATATATAAGGAAACCTCTCGCAGTTTTTCTGTAGGATTCCTCTGAATTTTTTTTTTGATTTTTTTTATTTTTTTTTTCAAGCCATTTTTGTAAAACTAAAAGAATACGTTTTTAAATTGTCAAGTATTAAGTATACCAGTTAAGCCTTCGGTATTAAACCTAATGTGACCCTTAAAATTCTGTTTTTACGAAATCAGATTTCGAGTGTCACACAAACTCAGTGAATAATAATCAATAATGCATGACCACGCAATCAGGCAGAATGCATCCTTAATCATAAAACTAATCACATTGCCAGTCATACATATGTCACATTATCAGCATTCACAATTAATTCATTTTCAATTAATCAATCACATGGAAATTAGTCAGTGGCGTCACCGAAACCCCCCAATGGGTCATCCTCTCACATGACTCATCTTCTCTACGTGTGCATTAGGGAGCCGATCCCTCGTACATGGCTGATTTGTCCAATTCTCGCTTGACCAGCCCTCTCGTTGTTTTTCCATTCTCCTTTTTCTTTCCATACCATCAGGAGACCAACCTGCGGTTATTCATATCAATACATATATCATCAGATGAACACAGGGCGCCGATCTCCCATACATGGTCAGCGATATCAAAAGCCGCCCTCACAAACCCATGATGACCCACTTCATTCTAATTATACTCAATAATTAATATGCATATTATAAAATACGATGATACGATTATTAAATAATGATGTAATACACTTTGATATAAAAGTATTTATGATATAGTGTAATAAAATTGTGATGATATAAAATCATTATGTTATTAAATGCATGTCATGCACAATTTATTATTACTCACAGTGATATTAGGATATTTAAATCCTAATTTTGATTCTGGTGCGGAGGAGCAGTAGATGAGCTCACGCGATCTATGAGTTTAAAAATATAGAAAGAATTCATCAAACAACTATTCTATCCAATGCGAAATAATAAATAGTCAATCAATCTAACAAATTACATAATATCTCTCTATTAAGACTAATCTAAATTTTATACTACTTAGCTACTAACCTTAATTAATCAGATTTCTCATCACAACCTTTAAAATTTTCCAAATTCACCATCAATATAATATAATCAATAATGTTTTCATTTCGTATAAATATAATCATATCTCTAATAACTTTCTTCTTACTTAATTTATTTACGGTCTCCAAGTAATTAATAACTATTTAATTCATTCACTTTAATCGGTCATTAATAACTACAAAATTCGTTTCTATATCGAATCACTTAATTCGTTAATTCTAACAATCTTAAAAAAAATACATTCATATTTCTATTTATCAAATAATTAACAATAATCCTTTAATAATATATTTTCATTTTATTAAATATCCAATTTTAATATCTTAATTCAAGTTCATATACTAACAATTTTACCGTTAAATCCATAACACAATATTAATCAATCTCCGAATATACTTTTTATGTTACGTTCTAATATTCAACACTAAATTCTTTAATTAAACTAATTATCAACTAAACTATTCTTATTAGTTAAATTCTTTCTACCTAACTAAATATTCACTATCTTAATAAAATAAATTATCAACCTCCAACAATTCAACTAATTGGATTTTCTAAATTTTATTACAAAAATATTCTACTGCAAATGTAAATATTTCCCAATACCACAACCAATAAATCAATCCCAATAATCAACTAGTTTCTGCATAAAAAAATTAAAATTAAAGGAATTAACTAAAAATTTATATGGATATTTTTAATAACCTTAATCACACAAATTAGTCCGAAATTTCAAAGATTGGAGATAATCAAGCCAAGAGCTGCTAGATCAGAGAACCAGCTGCTGGTGGCAGAGACAGCAGCGACGCTGGAGCTAATGGCCGGCATAAGGTGGCCCGACGCTTTGACATCGCTGACTTGTGGCGGCACAACGCGAAGGAGAAAGAGGGCTGCTGTGGCGTTGCCGGTTCACGTGAAGCGTTACTGTAGCTGGTGGTGGTGTGGCTAGCGTAGGAAGAGGGGGACGATAGTGAGAGAGAGAGGCGGTGGGAAAGAGATAGAAGGAGGAGAGGAGAGAGATTGTCGTGGAGGAGGAAGAGAAGAGAAGAAAAAGAAAGAAAAGGAAAAGAAAGAAAAAGGAAAAAGAAAAAAAAAATGGAACTTTCCAGATTTTGCTGGGCCATACTGGTTCAATTCGAATCGGTTTGGTCTGGTTCAATAGATCCACTTGGTTTTCAATCGATTTTCGATAAAATCAAATAATTTTATGGGTCTGATTAATTTTTACATGGCTTAAATTTATTAGCCAAAATTTTAAAATTAAAGTTTAAATGAATATTTTTTGAAATTAAATTTTCTGGATATTTCAATTCTTCTCTCCTTGTAAAAAATTTGTCCTCTAATTTAAGGATAGTAAGATAGAATAACATATCAGACATGGAACATATCAAAGGTATCAAGAAAAAGATCATAATTAATTTCAATTATCAGCAAAATAAAATCTCTCACTAAGAATGAAAAAGATAGAAGTATCTCTCCTGCATTTTAGCCTCAATTTTCCACGTGCATTCCTCAACCAAATGGTTTCTCCACAATACTTTGACCATAGGGATCTCTTTAGATCGGATTTTACGAATTTGAAAATCAAAAATCCTGATTGGTATCTCTTCATAGGTTAAGTCCTCATTGACTTGGATTTCCTGTGGCTCTAACACATAAGGTGAATCAAAAATGTACTTCCTCAATATCGATACATGGAAAACTGGGTGTATGTGAGAAAATTTATTAGGAAGATCTAATTGGCACCCCACTACTCCAATCTTTGCAACTATGGGATATGGTCCAATGTATCTAGGGGCTAGCTTCCCCTTCTTACTGAAATGGATGATACCTTTCATAGGAGATACCTTTAGAAAGACCATATCTCCTTCTTGAAATGTCATTTTCTTGTGCTTAGGGTCTGCATAACTCTTCTACCTATCAAAAGCTGTCCTAATTCTATCCTAAATTATTGGCACTTTTTTAGATGTAATCTGGATCAATTCGGGTCCTGCTAATTCCTTATTTCCTACTTTCTCCCAACAAATAGGATATCTACATTTCTTACCATAGAGTGCTTCGTAAGGAGCCATACCTATGCTTGCTTAGTAATTATTGTTATATGCAAACTCCACTAATGATAGGTGCGAATCCCAATGTCCTCCAAAATCCAAAATGCACATTCGAAGCATGTCCTCTAGTTTTTGGATAATCCTCTTGGATTGCCCATCAATTTGCAGGTGAAAGGATGTACTAAAATCAAGTCTGGTTCCTAAGGCTTTCTACAGTAATTGCCAGAATCTGGAAGTAAACTGTGTTCCTCTATCAGAAATGATGGAAACTGGTATTCCATGAAGACGAACTATCTCCTTAATGTACAATCTTGCCAGTTTGTTAGCATTATAGGAGGTCCTCACAGGCAGAAAATGGGCAGACTTAGTGAGTCAATCCACTATCACCCAAATTGAATCATAACCTCCTAGTATTTTTCACAATCCTACCATGAAATCTATGGTGATCCTTTCCCATTTCCATTCTAGTATCGACAATTGTTGCAGTAGTCCATAGGGTCTATGACAACTCACTTTTACCTGTTGATAAGTAAGACATTTGGATACAAATTCTTCGATATCTTTCTTCATCCTCATCCACCAATAATGATCTTTTAAATCCCTGTACATCTTAGTAGTTCCCAGATGCACATTGTAAGCTGCATAGTGAGCTTCATCCATAATTTCCTTTCAAAGGTCATCAACATAGAGTACACATAAACGAGTACTATTTCTAAGTACCCCTTCATCATCTACCATGAAATTTCCTGACCCACTGGTAGTTACCTCTTGCATAATTCTCTAAAATTGTAGGTCCCTACTCTGTGCGGCTTTGATTCTTTCAAATAACATGAGTCTCACCCTGAAACGAGCTATCAAAGCACCAGTAGTAGGGATTTTTAACTCAAGATTTCCATTGAGCATTTTGTTAGGTTCCCATATTAATGGTCTTTTATCTGCATCAATATGACCTAAGTTCCTAATAGACTTTCGACTTAAAGCATCTGCCACTACATTAGCTTTTTCGGCATGATATTGAATAGTATAATCATAATCCTTAAGAAATTCCATCCAACGTCTTTGTCTCGAGTTTAGGTCTCTTTGATAAAAAATATACTTCAGACTTTTATGATCAGTGAAAAACTCACATAATACACCATATAAATAATGTCTCCATATTTTTAATGCAAAAATAATGGCTGCCATTTCCAAATCATAAGTGGGATAGTTCTGCTCATACTTCTTTAATTGTCTAGAACATATGCAATCACTTGATTATGTTGCATTAAGACACAACCTAACCCTACTCTGGATGCAACACAAAATACAGTGTACCCTTCAGTACTTGACGATAAGGCTAGTATTAGAGCGATAGTCAAACACTCCTTAAGTTTCTGGAAACTTACTTTGCAAGCATCTGACCAAATAAATTTGATATTTTTCTGAGTTAACTTCATTAACGGTGTTGCTATTCTAGAAAATTTTTGCACAAAGCGTCGAAAATAACCAGCTAAACCTAGAAAACTGTGAATTTCTGTAACTGTTGTTGGTCTAGGCCAATCGATAATCACCTCAATTTTCTTAGGATCAACTTTAATTCCATCCTTAGACACCATGACCTAAGAAATTCACGCTTTCCATCATGAATTCACATTTAGAGAATTTGGCATGTAACCAATGCTCCCTCAAGGTTTGGAGCACAGTTCTCAAATCATACATATGTTCTGCTTCAATTCTAGAATAAATCAAGATATCGTCAATGAATACGATCACAAACTGATCCAGGTAAGGCTTGAACACACGATTCATTAGATCCATAAAAGCTGCTGGAGCATTGGTAAGTCTGAAAGACATAACCAAGAATTCGTAGTGTCCGTATCTGGTTTTGAAAGCAGTTTGAGGAATGTCCTGCTCTTTGATCTTCAGTTGACAATAACCAGCTCTTAGGTCAATTTTCGAGAAACAAGTAGCTCCTTGCAACTGATAAAAAAGATCATCAATATTGGGAAGCGAATACTTGTTTTTCATAGTGACCTTGTTTAACTGCCTGTAGTCGATACACAAGCGAAGTGAACCATCCTTTTTCTTCATGAATAAGACCGGAGCACCCCAAGGTGAAGTGCTTGGTATGATAAAACCTTTATCTAATAATTCCTATAGTTGCTCCTTGAGCTCTTTCAACTCTGCAAGTGCCATCCTATAAGGTGGCATAGATATAGGCTCTGTGCTAGGGATTAAATCAATGCAGAATTTGATCTCTCAATTTGGAGGTAGACCAGGTAATTCCTTTGGAAATATATCTAAAAATTCATTCACGATTGGCACATCTTCTGCTTTGCTAGTTTCTGATGTAGTGTCCTTTACTAGTGCTAGGTAAACCTGACAACCTTTTCTCAACATCTTTCTAGCACTCAAGGCAGAAATGAAATTATAGGGAGCTATGTTTCTATCCATCCTGTAGACTAATTTCGTACGATCGAGTAGATTTAAAGCAATTTCTTTCTTTTTACAGTGAACTTCTGCACCGTATCTCGATAACCAATCTATGCCCAGAATGGCATCAAAGTCAATCACATCCATAATAATTAAATTTGTAGGTAGGTCTCTACCCTTAATTACTATAGGATAGTCTGTAATAACTGCATTAGTATAAACATGTTCACTTAGCGGTGTTGACCCTAACAAAGGAGAATCTAATTTGTCGAACACTATATTTATCTTAGCAGCAAATTTGGGAGACACAAATGAATGTGTGGCACTAGGATCAAACAATACTTGTGCCTTAAGTGAACAAATAGAAAGTATACATGTCACCACGACATTGGATGCATGAGCGTCCCCTGAGTCAAGTGAAAAAGTCATGGCTGTCCTCCTACAAGTTGTTGCGGTGCTTATCCTGAACTTTGGCCCCTGGCTTTGCCGTAAGAACCACAACCTAGTTGGCCTGTGAATCTGGAGCCTAATGCAGATGGTATGATAAGAGGTCTAGACACGCTACCCATAGAAGATTGTGATGGCATAGGTTGAGACTGAAGAAGTAAGCAGTCTCTAGCATAGTGCCCAGTTTGACGATAAGTGAAGCAAACATTAGTGTCAAAGTTACATGCTCCTTTATGAACCTTACCACATCAGTGACACACTACCCCACTAGGTCTATTGCTAAAACTAAAATTGAATCCACCACTAACAGTACCCGAAGACATACTCCTTCTCTGACCAAATTTCTTCTTATCCTTCCTCTTACCGAAAAATCCTCTTCCATGGAACTGTAAACCTGAAAATTGTGTGCCCACATTAAAAGATCCACTCATTGTTGGTACACTAGGTTTTCCAAATGAAGCTACACTCCTATTATCTCTTCTGCCTAAAATTGCCCCTTTAGAATTAAACTTAATTTCCATTTGCCTGGCAGCATCAATCATAGCACCAAGATCTTACTCCTTTTATTGAAACAAGGAAGCATACACCATACCTAAACCATTGACAAATTTGTAAATCTTGGTGCCCTCATCCGGTATGGATCCCGATGCATACCTACTCAATTCAATAAATTTGGTAGCATACTCATCTATAGTCATATTACCCTGCACTAGAGACTCAAATTCTCTCATTTTTGTTCTCCTAGTACCCTCTAGTACAAACCGATTCATAAAAAGATTAGAAAACTGTTGTCAATTCAACCTATTGACAGAAGGCTGAATATAATCTCTAAACCATATCTCATCTATTCCCTCCATCTTACGACTTGCAAAAGTTATCAATCTGTCATCATTACAACCCAACTCCAAACAAAATTCTTTTACTCTAGCTAAGAATGAGTGAGCATCCTCAGTTCCTGTGAACTTAGGTGGTTTATACTTAATAAACTTATCATAGAGATTGTCGCTAACTACTCTTGGAGCATCTAGAAGTGGAGCTTGTTAAACTGGCTATGCTGCTAGTTTGGGTATCGGAGGAGGTATTGGCAGCTACTGCACTTGTAGTGCATGAGTCTAGAAGAACTACTGCTACTGTATTAATAGATTATTCGTTGTAGTAACAGCTTGTTGAAGTCCAGTCACCATAGTATTCAATTCTGGAGGGTTTACAGTCGCATTTTCCTCATTCTGATTTTCTCGTACTACATCCTCTTGATCGTCTAAATTCCTAGCAGGTCCACTCCATCGATGTCTAGCTGAAGTTGAAAGCATAGAAGAAGCCTCATCTGGAGCATCTCGCTCCAAATCATCAAGTGCTCTTCACCTAGTATTTACCATACTGAAATTCAAAGTATAAAATATATCATTATAAACATAACAAGTCCTATCCTACAATTATCATAAGATTCTACCTCCTAAAGTAGTACTAACAATTTGACTCCTTAGACGGTTATGCTCAAATTTAAGAAGCAAGAAAACTATATCAAGACATGACAAAAATAGCTCTGTAGTCACATATAAAAATATAAAACTAATGCATTAATACCAACTTTGTCAGGATCCAAAACCGTAGGTCCGACCAACATTAGGATCTGGGTAAGCTTAAGGTCCCCGAGGCCCACAGTAAGCCTGATTTGTAAAATCTATTTACGAGTCTATCTGTCCTTTAATAATAGTGAGCCCATATTAATTTTACTTGTGAGTCCAGCATCCATTTAGTGTCAGCGCAATAGTAAATATCTCATTAGATCACATATAATTGTGCTCAATAAATCTCAACTACATCATGGTTACTGGCCACACATGCATCTAAATAAATAATAAAGACAACTACTATTCCATATCTTAACTCACTCATAATATACATAATTAAAATATACTTCTTACGACTGCGAAATTTCAAATGTCCAAAAATAGAGAAGTTTCTCAAAGTAGCAGTATTTTAACAGACTAACTGTATAAGATCAAAATATATTTTGGAGCTCTATGGAGATGAATACAGAGCTTTAACTCTCCTCTGGGGATCTCCTACTTCCTAAAAAGTTGGTGGGAAGAGGGATGGTTTCTCAAACTCAGTGAATAATAATAAATAATGCATGACCACATAATCACGTAGAATGCATCCTTAGTCACAGAACTAATCACAGTGCCAGTCATGCATACGTCACATTATCAGCATCCACAATTAATTTATCTTCAATTAATCAATGACGTGAAAATTAGTCTATGGCATCACCAAAACCCCTAATGAGTCGTCCTCTCACATGACTCATCTTCTTTACGTGTGCACCAGGGAACCTATCCCTCGTCCGTACATGACCGATCGGTCAAATTCTCGCTTGACTAGCCCTCTCATTATTTTTCCATTCTTTTTTTTCTTTACATACCATCAGGAGGCCAACCTGTGGTTATTCATATCAATATATATATCATCAGATGTACACGGGGTGCCGATCTCTCATACATGGCCGACGGTATCAAAAATCACCCTCACAAATCTATGGTGACCCACTTCATTCTAATTCCACTCAAACGAGGCAATCTACATCACTGCATATTTAATCAATAATTCATCCATTTGCCAATCATCAGATCAACAATTAATATGCATATTATAAAATATGATGATACGATTATTAAATAATTATGTAATATACTTTGATATACAAATATTTAATTAATAGTGTAATAAAATTGTGATGATGTAAAATCATGATATTATGAAATTCATATTATGCACCATTTATTATAACTCACAGTGATATTAGGATATTCAAATCCTAATTCTGATTTTAGTGTGGAGGAGCAGTAGACAAGCTCATGCGATCTATGAGTTTAAAAATATAGAAAGAATTCATCAGTCAACTATTCTATCCAATGCGAAATAATAAATAGAAAATCAATTTGACAAATTACTCCATATCTCTCTGTTAAGACTAATTTAAATTATATACTACTTAGATGCTAACCTTAATTAATCAGATTTCTCGTCATAATCTTTAAAATATTCTAAATTCACCACCAATATAATCAATAATATTTTCATTTCATATAAATATAATCTTATCTACGATAACTTTTTTCTTACTTAATTTAGTTACATTCTCCAAGCAATTAATAATTATTTAATTCATTCACTTTAATCGGTCCTTAATAATTACAAAATTCGTTTTTATATCGAATCACTTAATTTGTTAATTTTAATAATCTTAAAAAAAATACATTCATATTTCTATTTATTAAATAACTAACAATAATCCTTTAATAATATATTTTTCATTTTATTCAATATCCAACTTTAATATTTTAATTTAAGTCAATATACCAATGATTTTACTATTAAATCCATAACGCAATATTAATTAATCTCCGAATATACCTTTTATATTATGATTTAATATCCACGGTAAATTTTTTAATTAAATTAATTATCAACTAAACTATTCTTATTAGTTACATTCTTTCTATCTAATTAAATATTCACTACCTTAATAAAATAAATTATCAATCTCCAATAATTCAACTAATTAGATTTTCTAAATTTTATTACAAAAATATTGTACTACAAATTTATTCTCAACATACAATTTATTTTCAACTCATCAACTACTAAATCAAACATAAATATTTTCCAATACCACAACCAATAAATGAATCCCAATAATCAACTAATTTCTTCACAAGAATTTATAGGGCTATTTTTCACACAAATTAGTCCAAAATTCCAAAGATCAGAGATAATCAAGGCTGCTGGATCAGAGAACCAGCTGCTGGTGGTGGAGACAGGTGGCGGCGCTGGAGCTGGTGGCCGGCACAAGGTGGCGCGACGCTTTGAAGTCGATGGCTTGTGGTGGCACGACGCGAAGGAGAAAGAGGGCTGCTGTGGCGTCGCCGGTTCACGAGAAGCGCTGCTGGAGCTGGCGGCAGCGTGGCTACCGTAGGAAGAGAGCGACGGCAGTGAGAGAGAGAGGTGGTGGGAAAGAGAGAAAAGGAGGAGACGAGAGAGAGTGTCGGGGGGAGGAAGAGAAGAGAAGAAAAGGAAAAGAAAGAAAAAGGAAAAAGAAAAAAAATGGAACTGTCCAGATTATGCTGGCCATACTGGTTCAATTTAAACCGGTTTGATCCGGTTCAATAGATACACTTGGTTTTCAATCGGTTTTCGACAAAATCAAATGGATTTATGGGTCCGATTAATTTTTAAATGGCTTAAATTTATTGACCAAAATTTTAAAATTAAAATTTAAATGAATATTTTTTGAAATTAAATTTTCTGGGTATTTCAGTTTTATAGTTCTACTTGTATATGATGATAAACATAATTATTGGAAGTAACAGTGAGGTCTTGGTGGATCAATTGAAGACAAAATTGCAGAATTACTAGAGGATTTGGGTCATCTTCATTAGTTCCTTGAGCTTGAGATTGCAAGGTCCAGTAGCGTATATTTCTTTTATGAATTATTTTCACTTGTGGTCTCTCAATTTGAAGAATATTCACTTTACAGTTTTTCATCTTATTTTTATCTCTTAAAACTGAATCATCTTACATAATTGTAATATAAAAGTGGCTTTGCCTATAAAATGGCCGAACAAGTGATATGGTTAGCCGAAACTAATTAAAAATTGTATTTTTTTTGCCACCTTAGTTATGACATGTCAAAATCAAATTTCTCTCCTCTTACCCAAACAATTAATTTGTTTGTCCTATATTCCCTCTCCTGCCTGTTTCCTACCTAAATAAAAAATCCACTTATGCCGGCCAAAGATGTAATATCTCCTACATATCCACTACTTTGTTCCACCTGATATAGTGTAAGATGTGCAACTGCACTTATTGACAGAAGGTAGGAGACTCTATTAGCCCCCTTCTCCTTCCTTCAAATTGCTTGAAGGCTCTTCTAAGACAATTTGCTTTTCATGCTAGTCCAACCTCTAATGCTTCAACTGTGAACTCCAACAGAAGCCCAATCCATGCAGTAAAGGAAGCTTTTGCAGACATGAGGTTGTAGGTTAAGATCTGTGTTGATGAGCTTCATAGCTACTATTTATACAAGAGAATAATATTAATGTGCAATCTGTATTTGGTTAACTTACATATTCATTTGTGCGATCGTTGAATAAAATTAGTTTTTTTTTTTTTTTCTTTTGGAATTTTTAGTTGTGTTTAGTTCTTTCATTTGGGTTATTGTCCGTTGGCTAAATATTAGATATTGATATATAAGTATTTTTATTTTTGTTCAAGAATTTATACGCTAACAAAAATACTGAACTAATTTGTTTTTATCTCTTTATTTTCTTTCTCCATCTTAAGATCTAGATCATGTTAGCTATTGATCTACTACTCCAGGATTAATTTGAACTCTCCTTTCTTGTGCAGAAAGGTGTCTAGATTTGCAAAAATACAAAAACAATAAAAATTTCTCTTTTTTTTCTAGAAAAATCTTTTAAATTTTTTTTTTTGGCTAAAGGTATGTGTGGATGCACGTACGCGCCCACACACATATATATAAATTAAATTTTATTATATAAATAAAATGATTTTTATAAGGATATACGAGCATAAAATCCCA
This sequence comes from Jatropha podagrica, assembly GCA_947857235.1. Lineage (NCBI taxonomy): Eukaryota > Viridiplantae > Streptophyta > Magnoliopsida > Malpighiales > Euphorbiaceae > Jatropha > Jatropha podagrica. The sequence continues at coordinate 17,137 of CANUEP010151555.1, read as the reverse complement.
CTATAAATATAATTTTAAAGTTGTGTCATGATATAATAGTATTTTACAATATATAAAAAATAAGTTTGTGTATGATATTTCATTTTTATTGACTTTGTACGTAATAATTCAACTTGTAAACAACATTGAAAATACTATTTTGACATTATCATATATATGTAATTATATAATAAAACATAATAATATATGTGCATTTTGATAATGCTACTTTTAGTAAAGTGTTATCAAAATTTTTATTGTCACAGAAATACATACATCTTTCAATCAAATAAGGTTGAAATCGTATATATTCAGTTCTATCTTAGTTGCACAACTTTATTATACATTTTTCAAAATTATAATTTTTTTTGTCAACATATAATAATTTCAAAATATTTAAAATAAATAAAAATTAATAAAATTATTAATGAAATTAATTTTATCATTAATTATTATTTAAATAATCAACAAAATAATTTATATTCATAATTAGTTAAAAAAAATACATGAAATGGTACATACAATAAGAAACCTCATTTTTTTTATATTTATACTAAGTAAAATTTAATATTTTATCCATTTATAAAATTTTTAATGTGAATATATACAAAATAAGAGTTTTTTTAATGTGAATCTATTAAATATATAATATTTCTCAAATGTAAATGGGCGATTTGTATAAATAAAATAAAAACTAATTGTTATTAATTTTTTATCTTTAAAATTTTAATTCGAGTCAATTTAGATAAAAAAATAAAAATAAATATAAACTTAGACATTATTCTTTGATTTAAATAAAATATATAAAATATTATTATTTTATTGATCGTACAAATAAAAGAATAAATTGATATTATTTTGAAAATAGCATTAATAGAGCTTTATATAAATTTACAATATTGCGGCCCGTTTGAGATAAACGAATGATGGGTTGTAGAATTTATTTTTACAAATGAATTTATATTGTTTGGTATGTTATAATTTAAAGTAAGGAATTCAATTGAATTTCATAAAATTTATGTTTGGAATAAATTCTTAAATAGAAATTCATTTATCTTTATTTTCTAAAATACTCTTGACACAATAATCTAATAAAAATAAATTATAAATATAAATTTATATTTATTGTATACAATATCATAACTTGTTATTTTTTACTAAGAAATAAACAATAAATTTCATATACTAATTAATTAATTAATTATATAAACATAATATATAAAACAATTATAACATTCATCATAATAGTTATCTTTAATTTATATAAAATGTCTCCGTTCAACAAAAAATGTAGTTTCACACTAATAACTTTATAGTCCAAAAAAGAAAAAAATAATGAGAAATAAAGGAAATACTTCAATCTATAGAGGAATAGTTTTGTCAAATAAAATTTAATGGTTTATTATTATGATCAAGTTTGATAAAATAATTAAGTAAAATAAGTAAAAAAATTGAATTTGTAGAAGAAGAGGGTAGTTTTGTTAAAAAAAGTTGGAGTGTTTAGTTTTGTGAAATTCATTTGAAAATTCCACTAATTTTTGTGAAATTTGGTGTAGTTATATTCAATTTCATGGAATTAAATTCTTAGAATTGAAATCTACATTTTTTCATTCCAAACATAACAATATGGATTTCTAAATGAATTCCATAAAATTTCATGAAATTCATTCATTTCAAACGGGCTCTTAACCTTAATTTGCTTAAAAAAATTATTACAAACATTTAATATTTGATTGATAATTATTTATTATAAATTCAAATATTAATAGCATTTAATGTTAACAGTAATACATGTATATATATATATATATATGTAAACGACTAAAATTTTCAAATTCTAATGATTTATACATCATGAGAGAAGATATATGACATTTATTAATTAATTAGGTAAAAAAAAGAAAAAATATGGAAATAGATTAAATTAATGGCAAAAAAGTTAGCCATTAATAATTTTATTAGAAAATTAGTGGATGTCCTGTATGGATTAGAAATCTGTATTTATAATTATTGCGAATTCAATAGGACTCTATTTTTTCTATTAGGTTTCACTTATATATCTATATATAAATATATATGTGATTTCTTATCAACAAGAAAAACACTCTATTCTCTCTTCACTTCTCTCTTTATTTTTTTATTATTTTATAACAAGCCATTAATACGATTTTATTCTGTCACTTTGATTTTTATTTTATGACTCTCTTGATCAAATTATAAATTACCCAAAGAAAGGATCCTTTATCAAATCACTTAAATAAAGGACAAGGTTGATGTGTTTAAATTTGTTTACATCCAAAATAGTAAATTCTTTATATGCTTTGACAATTATTTTATTAATTATTTAATTGTTAAATGGTATTAAATTTAGTAATCATATGCTATTGGAATTTGATTTACATAGAGTAGTTTGATTAAGTAAAAGAATTTTTTACTATGACAGTTACATTATGAGTAATTATGATAAGTAAAAGGGTTCAAATGCCCCTTAAGATTCGACTAAAAATTTGAATTGCCCAATTTTCACTTTTATGGCTAAATAACTCCATTATTTGGTAAAAAAATGACCAACAATCCCATAAGTTAGGTTGGAGTCTATGCGTGAAGCACATACAGTCAAGTGCAAAAAAGGAAAATAATTTTATATATTCTTTTAATTTGTTTATAACAATCACCGCAAAAGATTGAAAACTCCATGTTTTATCCAAATTCCTAATATACAAAGCCAAGTTGCTGATAATTTAGTTTAAAAAAATAATAAAGAAATAAACCTGAAACTTCTCCCTGGATCATCATCCTCTCATGAGCTTAAAAGGATAACTTAATGCAATGAAACTAAGGGACTCTCTATTCTTCCTATTTTCCATTAATATTACCTACTTACTTCTCCATCTCTACAAAAGAAAAAAATCCATACCGTTGAGCCTGTTCAATTGCATCATTTCCGTATACGTACATATATAAATGAAAAGCAGAAAAATAATCAATAAACCATGAATAATGTTTTCTTTTTCTTTTTTTTTTATAATTTAGCCAAACATAAAGAAAAAAAGAAATGGTCCATTCAAAGAGAAAAATCTAAAAACATTACATTAATAAACACTAGATTTTGATTCAAGAACCAACCAAATTAAATTAAAATCTAAAAAAAAAATAAAATTAAGGTGAATCTAACTTGATCTAGTGAAATCAAACTTTAGAATGGAGAGAAAGAATGATTTTCCTGTTAATGCACATAATCTTTAAAAATCAACTAGCCAAGTGAAAGCTTGGAATATCACATAATCGAGAGAAATAGGGATCGAGCAAGAGAATAGATGGATCACAAAGAGAAATAAGAGGTAAATAATCAAGGGAGAGAGGATGATATTGAGAGAAAGGATGATGCAGATGTCTTTTCTCTAACTGTTTGTTTCTTCCTTCTAAAATACATGTCACACCCGTGTATCCATTTTTGCAAGTTCATGCGCGATGACCGGCTTGATGTATGGGCTTTTGATCTTTTTTTACCCAGTAATGGGGTTATTTGGCTAAAAAATTAAAAAAAAAAAAAAAGCAAATCAAACCTTTGACCCAAGTTGAGGGGTGATTTTGAACACTTTTCCTTATGATAAAGTATGATCAACTTTATCATAAAGGTAGGCTTTGAACGAATAATTTATGGTAGTTATCTTTCATATGTTGTGATAATAAAATATAATAATTTAATATTCAAAATATAAATATAAATCTAATTAAAACCTATAAAATCATATCTTATAACTACTTATCCAAAATCCCTAAAAATCCTCAATTAAAGAGAAAATTCTGGCAATTAGTAATGGAGAGATTCTATCTACTATCCCACCTCTCCTTCCTCTATATAAAGGATTAATACAAGAAGCAAAGGATAACAATTTTCTAAACAATTTTATGTATTTTAATCTTAAAAAGCTCTCAGCAAACAAATCAGATAATATAATTTATCTTTTTATTATTAATTAGTGTGGTGAGCGTGGAACACACCTCACGATTTTCTAAACTCGAAACAAATTTTCTTATTAACCATTTCCAACGGTTCAATAAGAAACTCAAGCTTAGAGGAAAAGGCAGATGAGCAAGAGAGACTCAATGATCAAACCTTGATGCTGCCTCATTAATTGACCGATCTGCAAGTAGTGACTGCCTTAACTTAAATATAAGCACAATTCACCAATGTGCTAGAGTGCCTGCTAGCTAAATAACAGTAGGGCAATGAAAGTTGTGTTTCGAGCAACAAAGGCGATTGTGCTAATGACGATCATGAACATCATCATCTGTCTAATATGTTGGAGAGACGAAAAAATCATATACCTTCTCAGGATAAGCTCTCAACTGAACTATCAAAAGGAGAATTCGGAGCTCAACAAAGCTCATTTATGCTAGATAGCATGGAGCCCACCCAGCCTATAGTAAACAATGTCGATCTTCGTAGCATTGTCAAAGAAATTTTCGGACAATGGAAGGAGCACGACGAGATTGGAAAATTCAAACTCAGAGATGATTCACCCTTATCTCTGAACATATTGAGCTCGATTTCCCACTTAATTTCAAGATGCAAGTTTTCCAAACTCATGATGGTAGTACCTATCCTTGTAGTCATCTAGCAGCATTTAGAGAACTTATGTATTTGCATACCACTTTGGAAGACTTCATGAGTAAATTCTTCCCAGTTATGCCCAAAGGCATTGCTCAAGAGTGGTATTAGACACTAAAAACTAGCTCCATCCAATTTCTTTTCTCAACTATCAACACTATTTAGAGCTTGGTTCATCACTAGTGTCCCTTTAAGGAAAATTTTCTCTGACCTCATTGATCTAAAGTGGGAAGAAGGAGAATCGCTTAGGTAATATGTAGCAAAATTTTAAAGACTAGCAATGTAAGTGGAGAACTTGAATGATGAAGTTTCCATCAGCGTCACCGTGAAGAATTGTAAGTATAATAAACTTTTTGAAAGTACAAGCATTGACCCTCCTTTATCTTTTACAGAGTTAATGACTCGAGCTCATATATGTACAAAGCTTGACGAAGCCTACCTCGTATAAAAAAAAAGCTCACATCGAAGTGATGGATACGGTGGAAGGTGACACTCTCCTCTAACAAGGCGAAGGTCGCCCATCAGGCACCCAAAAGCTAATTACCCAGTAAAAGGTCCCTATCATAGAGAGACCAAGTTCACCAAAGAAAAGGAGTTCACCTCCCTCAATAAATCACATGCCAAAATATTGTCGTGGATAATAGAGCAAGGTAATAAAGTACAATTAAAATTCCTAAGAAAGTTGAAGAGGATACAACAAGACAGAGATAGGAGCAGATACTACGAGTTCTATAGAGATATTGGACATGATACTGAAGCTTGTTGGTAGCCCAAAGGGAGATAGAACACCTCTTGCAAAGGGGTGAACTAGAGGAGTTCGTAAAGAATAAGAAGCATGCCATGCAACAATCTGAGCCTTTGCTAATGAAAGATAAATAGGGAAAATCGGAAAATGGCTAAAGAAGCATACATGATCGCCCTCAAAAGAGTGCCATTGGCTTGGCGAATCATATGGATGCCCACAGAAGAGCTAAACATCGAGTAAGAAAAAAACCCCCTTTTGATATTTCGAGAGAAGAATTTAGATGGAACCTTGAGCCAATGAGAGAGATCACAAAATAGGAAGAAGAGAGCGGAAAAACCCTGATGATAGGAACCAAGCTTGACAAAGAACTCTAGAATAAGCTCAAATAAGTATTAAAGAGGAATTCTAACAGCTTTTCATAGACATCTCGAGACATCATAGGAATTGACCCTAACACCATTTGTCACAACTCAGCATAGGTCCGAACTACAAGAAAGCTAAGCAAAAAAGGGGAACTCATAAACTAGCAAGACAACAAATAATAGCAGACTGAAGTAGAGAAACTTCTGAAAGTTGGCTTCATGAGGGAAGTTTAGTACCTTGATTAGTTAGCAAATATTGTTTTGCTACCCAAGCCTAATTTGAAATGGAGACTATGTGTGGACTTCGCAAACTTAAATAAAGCCTGCCAAAAAGATCCATACCCACTACCAAACATCAATCGGTTAGTTGACTCTATTGCAAATTACAAAGTTTATAATTTTGTTGATGCAGGCGTTGGATACCACCAAATCAAAATGAACAAGTTAGACAAAGAAAAGATAAGCTTCATAACTGATAGAGGTATTATGTTACCAAGTAATGCCTTTTGGTTTAAAAAAAAATACAATTGCTATATACCAGAAGCTCGTCAATAATATATTCAAGTATATGATTGGAAAAATAATAGAAGTATACATCGAAAACATGATCGTGAAGAGTGTCGAAGCAAAAAACCATCCTCACAAAGTATACATCGACAACATGATCGTGAAGAGTGCCAAAGCGAAAAACCATCTTCACAATCTTATCAAAGCCTTTGTAATCTTGAAAAAAATTCAATATGAAGATCAACCCCAAAAAAATGTACCTTTAAAGTTTGGGTATGAAAGTTCCTTGGTGTTATGATCTTACAAAGAGGCATTGAAGTGAATCTAGAAAGGATCTGAGCTATCAGAGAAATGAAAGATCCCTTAAGCATTCATGAAGTACAACAATTGAATGGACAAATCACAGCCCTGGGGCGATTCATCTTATGTCGGCCAAAAGATACATGCCTTTTTAAAAAACACTTGAGAAGCTAAAACAATTCAGCTGGGATGAAGAATGCAAGTGTGCCTTTAAAGCATAAAAGAATTCTTATCATCATCACCCTTGCTCAGTCACCTAAGGAAAGATGAGCCTCCATTTCTATACTTTGCTACCATAAACGACATTATAGCCTCAGTCCTCATTCGTGAGGGAGATGGTGAACAATATTTTATATACTGCACAAGCAAAGTCCTTCAGGGAATCGAGCTCCGATATCCAAGAGTAGAGAAGTTAGCCTATTCCAGGCTAACATCAATCATCAAGTTACATCACTATTTTTAGTCACATACTATATCTGTTAGAACTAACCATTCTCTTACACTGAGTTGAGACGTTCAGAAAACTAGTAGAATGGTAAATCAGGCTTTGAGAATTCGGCATCAGGTATGTACCCCACCCAGCCATGAAGGCCCAAACATTAGCAGACTTTGTGGTAGAATTCACTAAGGAAGGCGAGCTAGATGAAATCGAATCAAATATCACCAAGCGAGGATGGAAATTATACATAAATGGAGCATTAGGAAGCTCAAGAGCTGGTGTCGGAATTATTCTTAGAGGACTATAGAAAATTCGAGTTTAGTACATAGTCCGCCTGGACTTTCCCACTACAAATAACAGAGCTGAATACGAAGGCTTGATCACAAGATTAAAATTGGCCCTTGAGGTATGCCCCCTAAAACTATCTATTTTTCTAAACTCATAGTCATGAATCAGATCTCAGGAACCTTCACCACCAAATAGTCAAGCATCACCAAATATCATAACCTAAAAAAGTCTTTACTAACCCAACTGGAAGAGCAGGAGTGCATTTAGCAAATAACAAGAATAAACCAAGCTGATAATGGAGAAGCTGACTCTATTGCTAAAGCCACATCCTGGGAGGAGAAACTCCCAGAAGGAGTATTATCAGAATGGCAAGACTCATCACGCTTCAAACAAAATGAAGCGCACATTATAATCACTAGCAACAGATGGATGCAACCCCTTATAAACTACTTACAAAAAGACATCCAATCATAAGGTTGGGAGGAAGCCAACAAATTAAGCAGAAAAACATCCAATTATAGCATGCAAATGGAGTTTTGTATAAAAGATCTAAACCTCACCCCTGGGCTAGATGCCTAACTAAAGAAGAAAGTGAATAAATCGACAAAGAAAATCAACAAGGGTACCATGATTCCTATGAAGGCTCAAATGCAATAATTCAAAAAATATACCCAAATGCCAAGAAAGCCTTCCGCACTTTACAACCTTAACATTCGACTTGGCCATTTTCCCAATGAGGCATTAACATTATGGGCCTTTTTCATGTAACTACCGGATAGAAAAAGTTTATCGTAGTCACCATTTATCATTTCTTAAAGTGGGTAGAGGCCGAAGCACTGAGCATTATAACCCCAGCTTGGGTCATCAACTTCTTTCAAAATAATATCATATTTAGTTATAGAATTCCAAATAAACTTGTTACTGATAATGAAAACAATTGGAATATATAGCTCTCACGTCCTTTTGCTCTGATTGGCATGTCGAGTTGTACTTTATTTCAATTACTCTCCCCCCAAACTAATGGGCTCGCTGAAGTGATGAACTAAACCATACTCCAAGGATTGAAGAAAAGACTAGATGGAGAATAAGCGAACTGGGCAAAAGGACTTTATAGTGTGCTCTATGAAACTACACCTTGATTGACAACTAGAGAAACGCCATTTCCCTTGGTATATGGGTCCAAAGCTATAATCCCTGTCGAAATTAGAATCCCAAGTTGGAGAATTTAGAATTTCAATGAACAAAGCAGTAATTAAACTCTAAGGATAAACTTAGAATTTGGCCGAAGAAAAAAGGAATCAGTCAGTGATCCAAGCTTACACTTCTCGCTAAAAAATGAGAAAATATCACAACCAGAAAGTCAACTACATGCATTTTAAATAGGTGACAAAGTTTAGTGAAAGGCTAAGATAACTAAAGGCTCGGCAAGAGTAGGGAACTTGGTCAAAATTGGGGGGGGGGGGGGCTATGAGATCACACAATGAAAAATGAAAAGGTCCTAGCACCTATAAGCTCAAAAACCCTCATGGGGTTGAACTCCCTTGAACATGGAACTTAGATAATATGAAAACTTGTTATTGTACACTTTTAACTTAGACCTCAATTTTTTTTTAACTTAACATATGTGACCTTAGTATAAGGATGTATAAGGGGAGATCAAAAGATCATGCCGATCTAAGGTTTAGGAATGGATATGTATGTTAAGTTTTTTCCCAAGGTTTTTCATAAGAATTCCTTCGCCTCACTTTGACATATTGACTTAAGCAGTCCTTGCCAAGCTCCGAAAAGCTCCTTGATAGATGGACTTATGCAGTCCTTGTCGAGCTCTAAAAGGCCTATTGACAAATGGACTTAAGCAGTCCTCACCGAGCTCCAAGAAGCTCCTCCACAAATGGACTTAACCAGTCCTTGCCGAGCTCTATAAACCACCTTAATAGATGGACTTAAGTGGTGCTTCTCAAGCTATAAAAAGCTCCTTGATAAATGGACTTAAGTAGTTCTTGTTGAGCTCTAAAAAGCTCCTTGATAGATGGACTTAAGTAGCCTTGCCGAGCTTTAAAAAGCTCCTTGATAGGGATGGTAGTGAAGCGGGTACCCACAAAAAATAAACTACCCGAATCTGAATCCATTAATAATTGAAATACCCGAATCCGTCCTGAGTTCGTTAAGGAATAAACAAAACCCATATCCATCCCAAATCCGTTTAGAAGTACCCACATACTACCAAAATCCGCATAAATACCCGTTAATCACATTTTTTCAATTCATCAAACCAGACTGCTACAATTCCGTAGATCTAACCAGTTGCAAAAACACATTTTATTTTTTGCATGTAGAGATTTTAAATTTTGTATAAAAAGTTGAACCCATAAAGTAATTCAACTCCTTCTCTTTGTTTGTTTACATAGATTTATATATAAAAAAAAGAATGAAGCAAATGAAAAAGAGAACTGAAAATGAAAATGAAGAGCACTTCTCTCTATTTGTTCACATAGATTTAAAAAAAAAAAAGAAGAAAACGAAAAAGAGAACTAAAAATATAAATGAAGAGCACTCTCTGTTTGTCACATTGATTTATAAAAAAAAATGAAGAAGAAAGAAGGAAATGAAAAAGAGAACTGAAAATGAAATATAAAAAAATCAAGACCTGACTGAAGAGCACTTGTACACTTGAAGAGCACCTCTGCTGTAGAGGTGATGGCCAAGAACGAACACAACGAGAAGATCTTCAAGAAAGACCATGGGTGTGGCTGTAGAAGTGTAGCGGCGCAAGAAAGGGAAGAGGAGGAAACATTTGAGAGGAGTTGAGTTTGAGTAACTTTTTGTTTTTGATATTAAAATCAACCCTAGGTTAAAATGACGTAGTTTTAGTTATGGGTTGATTAAAACCTCCTGCATCAAAACTACGTCGTTTTGATGTATAGTAGTTATTATTATTATTATTATTATTATTATTATTATTAAAGTTATTATTATTCTTAATAGTCTTAAAGTTGTTATTATTATTAATTAAAATACAGTAATTATATTTCAACATTATAGTAAATGTAATAACAAAATATTATGTAAAGTATTGAATTTAATATAATTTCATTAGAGAATATACTTAGTAGATTATAATTAATTATGGTTGTTATAATCCTTAATCTATATACACTAGACTTCTAAATATAAGTATACTAATATATATGAGGATACTAATAAAATATAGGTATGCACATATATAAGATGATACTAATAAAGTATAAATATACTAATATATATGATCATAATAAGTACACTAAGATCTAATTGTAATTATATTTTTAGGTTCATCGATTATATTTTATATGAGTTATATTTTAATTTAATAAAAATTTATCTATATTTTATCCCACATGAGTCATATTCTAAATTAAGATTCATTTAAAAAAAATTCGAATTACGATATAATTATAATTATTATTAGAAGTTTATTAGTGATATTGATAAGTAGCTTTAAAAAATATTTAATTATAACATTATTAACATTCTATTCAATTAATAAATTTTTATTTTTAATAAATTTCATAATTACCAAACTATAATACATTCAATTAAATTAATAAGATATGAATACTATATATATTATTTTGTTTAATACATTTTATGAAAAAGAAACTAAATTCATTTTATTACGATATTATAATTTAATTACGTAATTTTATTTATGAATAAGATTTTAATATTATTTTAAATAATATTTTTATTCATTAATTAATATGTAAAGTATAAATTAATGGTATTAGTAATTTTATATAAACGGTGCAAAACTTTAGATGTCAATGAGAGGTGGTGTTGTGGTAAGCTTGCATTGCTGCAATCTTAAGATCATAAGATCGTTTCTGTCATCAGTAAAATGTTGGTACCGGGTACCCGTTACTCGGCTGGCAATCGGCTAAACCTGAATCCGCTCTAGACCTAATGCAGTTATTAAATTAATTACTGAACTCATTCCAAATACTGCCAGGTCGAGTTAGATTGCCATCCCTACCCCTTGACAAATGGACTAATGCAATGCTTGAGCTCTAAAAAGCTCCTTCATAGATGAACTTAAGCTATCGTTGCCGAGCTTCAAAAAGCTCCTAATTAAGTGGACTTAAACAGTTTTTGCTGAGTTTAAATAAACTTCTCCACATACGAACTTAACTTAAGTAGTCCATGCTGAGCTCAAAGAAGCTTGGTATCATATTAGGGTACATCCTCGTCGAGCTTAAGGTAGCTCCAATCAAGACAAACCAAACACGTAACTTTTAAAGCGTGAAATGGAAGAAACCAAGAAGTTAAGGAAAGCAAGTAGAATTAATGAGCAATTGTTACTAAAATGCATTGTTTATATAATAACCATCAAAATAGAGTACAATACAAGACATCTCTTTTTACAAAAACACCTACTAATAAAAAAAAAGATGTCTAGACAAAATGAAATAAACATCAACATAATATATATATATATGCACAAGCATACTTTGGACGTAAATTGTAACACCCATCGCTTAATTTTGGAGGACTAGACGACAAATGCCACTTTCGGTGCCAGAGCATCATCTTATCTTACTTACTAATCCAAATCATATATTAGAAGTGGCGAAGTTTCAATAAGGAGGCAAATAAGAAATTTTTAAAGTGAAAGTTTTAAGAAATTCCTAAGAAAAATTCACAAGAGTTTTTCCTAAAAATCAACTTGCCACAAACATATACACTTCCAATATTTATTCTTCCAAACCCCAAACTCCAAATCAATATTTATTCTTCCAATATTTATGAAAACTTAGCCACTTCTATCATATGATGTAAATTAGGTAGAAGGGTAAGACGGTGCTCTAGCACCGAATGTGGCATTCGTCGTCTAGTCTTTTGGGATTCATCGATGGGTGTTACATTTAGTGGTATCAGAGCATAGGTTTAGCCGATTCTAGGATATATGATTTGGTGTGAGAGTTTATCTAGTTAGGAGTAATTACATAAGTGATTTAAGTTAAATACATGCCGTATTAGTCTGTTTTAGGAACTTCTCTCTGATGTGAGCCTGTTGGTCTTTGTAGGTATTCAGTTATATCTCAGCATCTATGTGATGAGGAGGTGGATAGTTATGCCCCTCCAAAGGGTGCTTTGCTTGAGGGTGGTATGTCAGCCGGTAGTGTCGCTGGTGGTGTTTTGGGGTCTAACGTAGAGTGCGCCTCGGCTGCGGGGCAGGCTGCTGTGGGTCTTGCGGGGCCTAATCAAGGTTATTTTGTTCAGTAGTTGGTAGCTGCGTTGAGGCAGGTTGTGGGATCTGTTCCCTAGGCTCCAGTCGCACCGACCCCTATTCCAGTCTGTCCCCCTATCGAGAGACTGAGGAAGTATGGTGCTGAGGATTTTATGGTTCGATAGGATGATGTACCTTTTGCAGTAGAGTTTTGGCTCTAAGCTACGGAGAGGGTCTTGGAGCAGATGTAGTGCAGTCCCTAGGATATACTAATTTGTGCTACTTCCTTGCTGAAGGAAGAGGCCTACTTATGGTAAGAGTTGGTAGTTAAGACATCTAGAGCTGAGGATGTGACATGGGATTTCTTCTTGTCTGAGTTCTGGGAGAAGTATGTAGGGGAGCTTTATACGGATGAGAGGATAGTAGAGTTCCTCAAGCTCAAGCATGATCGGATGACTGTTTTCGAGTATGAGCGAGAGTTCCTATGGCTGAGTTGGTATGCTTCTAAGTTGATCACTTCTGAGGCAGATAGGTGTAAGTGGTTCAGACAGGGATTACATGATGAGTACATGATGCATTTGACATCCCAGCCTCACACCACATTAGCTTCATTGGTGAAGGTTGCCTTAGAGCTTGAGTCGATATGGATGGAGAGGCAGGTTAGAGGTTAGAGGAGAGTAGGGTGGACAGTATAAGTGGATTTAGGAAGCTACATCTGGGAAGACTTCTAGGGTTCAGTCGAGAAGTAAGAGGTTTAGAGGTTCACCACAGTCTGGTCTTAGGCAAGGACAAAGATTTGGCCAGCGTACCTATGTTAGATCAGCTCCTCAGGCTACATCTGTTGCTAGTGGTTACTTGGGTAGATGTACCGACATGTGCATAGTATGGTAGGAGACATTCAGGAGTGTGTATGAGATTTACGGGCAGAAGTTTCAAATGTGGATCTACTAAGTATATGATCAGGGATTTCCCTATGATAGTGACTATTTCAGTTCACCAGGCTAGGAGGCCAACTCCCTATGTTCAGAGAGGCAGAGGTAGGGGCCGTGGCGTTATGAGTGGCACTAGGAGTTAGAGGTCAGCTTCAAAGTCAGTGGATAGGCTGGAGGTTAGAGCATCGGTGAGGGCCTATGCTATCAGGATCAGGGAGGAGCAGGATGCTCCGGACGTCATCGCATGTACTTTCTCCATCTTTGACACTTGCTTTGATTGATTCGGGCTCCACACATTCATATACATGCATACTTGTGGGTAGACTGGGTAGTATGCATGCTCACACATTAGAGCATAGCATTGAGATCACTAGTGCTTTGGGTTAGAGTGTTGCAGTTGACCGTGTGTTTAGAGATTGCCCTATAGTCATTCATAGGTATGTGTTCCCGGGAATATGATGTGATATTGGGCATGGATTGGCTGTCTAGACATGGGGTTATTGTTGATTGTAGGCAGAAGAGGATTACACTTCAGACTTCGTTTGGAGAGGAGATTGTAGTTGTTGGGGAGAGGATGGATTATCCCTCTAATGTTATTTCAGCCAATACTGCTAGGAGGATGATACAGCTTGGCTGCGAGGCATTCTTAGCCTATGTACTTGAGCCTGAGCAGAGATCTCCTAGGGTCCATGAGATTCTGATGATATGTGACTTCCGGGATGTGTTTCCCGAGGAGTTGCCTAGTTTACCACCCGCCAGAGAGGTTGAGTTTAATATTGAGGTTATGCCGGGTACTGCATCGATATCTATAGCTCCATATCGGATGGCTCCTACTAAGTTGAGAGAGTTGAAGATTCAGATTCAGGAGTTGCTCGATAAGGGTTTTATCCAACCTAGTGTATCCCCTTGGGGCACTCTAGTCTTGTTTGTGAAGAAGGATGACACTTTGAGGTTATGCATTGATTATAGGCACCTTAATAAGGTGACAGTGAAGAATCGTTATCCATTGCCTCGGATAGACGATTTGTTTGATTAGATGAGAGGACCACAGTGTTCTCGAAGATTGACTTGAGGTTAGGGTATCATCAGTTGGGTGTTAGAGAGTCGGATGTATCTAAGACTACTTTCATGACTTATTATGGCCATTATGAGTTTTTGGTGATGCCATTTGGGTTGACTAATGCTCCAGCAGTGTTTATGGATCTAATGAATCGGGTCTTCCATCGCTATTTGGACCAGTTTGTGGTGGTCTTCATTGATGATATTTTGGTGTACTCTCCAAATAAGGAGGATTATAATCCCCACCTGCGGATAGTTTTGCAGACTTTGAGAGATCGACGGTTGTATGTTAAGCTTAGTAAGTGCGAGTTTTGGTTGACTAAGATTGCCTTTCTAGGACATGTCGTTTTTGCAGAGGGTATTCGGGTAGATCTGAATAAGATTGAGGCAGTGCTTGATTGGAAGCCACCTAAGAATGTCACAGAGATCCGTAACTTCTTAGGTTCGGCTTGATATTACAGGAGGTTTGTCAAGGGGTTTGCTCTTATTGTAGCCCCTTTGACTAGACTTCTTTGTAAGGATGTCCATTTTGATGGACTGATAGATGCCAGAGAAGTTTTAAGAGGCTTAAGGCGATGCTTACTGAGACTCCAATTTTGAAACAGCCAGCTCCAGGCAGGACTTATGATGTTTACAATGATGCTTCACATAATGCTTTGGGTTGTGTACTTATGCAGGAGAACAAGGAAGTTGCTTATGCTTCCCAACAGCTTAAGCCACATGAGAAGAACTACCCTACTCATGATTTGGAGTTAGCAGCTATTGTGTTTGCCTTGAAGATTTGGAGGCATTACTTGTATGGTGAGAGATGCCACTTGTATAGAGATCATTAGAGCCTTAAGTATTTGCTTACGCAGAGGGAGCTTAACCTGAGGCAGCGTAGATGGTTAGAGCTACTTAAGGACTATGATTTCACCATAGATTACCATCCGGGTAAAGCTAATGTAGTGGCAGATGAACTCAGTAGGAAGTCTTTAGTTGCCCTTTGTGTGATGAATGTACAGTTATCAATGGCTAGAGATGGTGCTCTTGCAGTAAAGCTTAGGGTAAGATCTAGCCTACTTCATTAGATTAGAGATGCACAGCAGGGTGATGAGACTATTGCCTTATGGAAAGGCCTATTCAGAGAGGGTAAGAAAAACAAATTTGAGATTAGAGATGACTATTTGTACTTTGGGGATCGGATTTGTGTGCTTAACATTTTGAATTTGAGGAGGAGTATCTTAGAGGAAGCCCACAGTAGTCCATATTCTATGCATCCAGGCAGTAATAAGATGTATCAGGATCTGAGGGTATAGTATTGGTGGCCAGCTATGAAGAGGGACATTGCGGATTTTTTGTCGAGATGCTTGACCTGTCAGTAGGTTAAGGCAGAGCATCAGGTCCCATCAGTTTTGCTACACTCTATCTCTATTCCAGAGTGGAAATGGGATAGAAATTACCATGGATTTCATGGTTGGTTTGCCTACTACACCTAGGAAGAAAGATGCATTTTGGGTCATAGTCGACAGATTGACTAAGTCAGTGCATTTTCTTCTAGTTAGGACCGACTACACTTTGGAGCAGTACGCAAAGCTCTACATCGATGAGATTGTGAGACTTCATGGAGTTCCCTCTTTATTTCTGATAGTGACTCGAGATTTACTTTGAGGTTTTAGAAGAAGCTACATGAGGCTTTGGGCACTAGATAAAATTGCATTTTAGTACAACCTTCCATTTACAAACTGATGGTCAGTTAGAGCAGGTGATTCAGATGCTTGAGGACATGTTGACGACTTGTGTGATAGATTTTGAGGGTAGTTGGGAGAAGTAAATTCAAATTGCTGAGTTTGCGTACAACAACAGTTATCAGTCCAGTATTCAGATGGCTCCATTTGAGGCTTTGTATGGTAGGAGGTATAGGACACCTCTATGTTGGACAGAGCTTAGTGAGGGTAAGATAGTGTGCCTTGACATGATCCGAGAAGCAAAGGATAAGGTTAGGATCATAAGGGAACAGTTGAAAGTGGCTTCAGATCATCATATGTCGTTTGCAAACCTTAAAAGGAAGGATATTGAGTATGCAGTAGGTGACAAAGTGTTTTTGAAGGTATCTCCATGTAAGAACGTTCTGAGATTCGACAGGAAGCGTAAGCTTAGTCTCAGGTTTATAGGTCCATATGAGATATTGGAGCGTGTGGGACCCTTAGCTTATATATTAGCTTTACCACTAGACCCGGATAGGATACATAATATCTTCCATGCATCCATGCTACGGAGGTATCGATAAGATCCTTCACACATTATTTCAGCTGAATCTATTACCATCGAACCATATTTGACGTATGAGGAAGAACCCATAAGGATACTTGCTAGAGAGGTTAAGGAATTAAGGAACAAGAGAATACCTCTAGTGAAGGTCCTATGGAGGAATCATAAGATAGAGGAAGCAATGTGGGAAAGAGAAGATCATATGCGACAACATCACCCTCACTTATTTATATCAGGTGAAATTTGAAGACAAATTTCCTTAGGGGAGGGGGGGGGGGGGGGGGGGGGGGGGGGGAAGTGTGCCGATTTTTTTTGGCAAAAATTATAAATTTTTTTTGTTAGTTTTTAATTTTAACGGACCGATAAATATTTTTTTATGACACTGGCAAATAAAAAAAATAATTGAATTTTTAAGTTCTCCCCCCCCCCCCCCCCCCCCCCTCCCCTAAGGAAAT
>CANUEP010151551.1:0-42480 GCA_947857235.1 Jatropha podagrica | reverse complement strand
GATACAAATCCTTCATAATTTTTGTTTTTTCATGGGGGCCTTTTGTTTGCCGTAAAAAAAAATAAATTATTTGGGTTTTTTTTTTTTTTTTTTTTTTTTTTTTTTTTTTTTTTTTTTGTGTGTGTGTGTGTGTGGAAACAGGAGGATTTGCAGAAATAAGTAAAGGAAAAATAATCAGATCACTATAGGCTCTGATACCATGTGAAAGAGAGAAGTTTTGAAACAAGCAATTGGCTTGATGAATTTCATATACGGTTTAAGGTATATATAATATGCAGAAAATAGTTCAAAAACGGAAAATAATCTCCTAATATCTCCTAAAGATCCCCTAGTATCCTTCTAATATATGCACAGTCTATCCCAATAATTACAAGATTATCTCCTAATATCTCCTAAAGATCTCCTTGTATCCTTCTAATATATGCACAATCTACCCCAATAATTACAAGATTCTAACAAACATCATCAATGTCATCACAGTCTTCTAAATGTGGTATACTTTCATCATCTGCTTCAGACGCAGATTCAATTTCAACATTATCTCTAATAAACATTACTTTCTTATTTGGACATTGTAAAGCAATGTGTCCAACACCCAAACATTTAAAACATTTAATGTTCCGTTGTTTATTAGAAGTAAGAGCTTCAGAAGTACCTTTGTTAAAGGTTGAGGTACCTTTTTGCTTGCTAGAATCCAACCACTTTTCCTTCAAATCCATGCCTTTTTCTTTACTCTTCTCCCCTTTAGACCACTTCAAACTCCATTGGTTGCTAGAACCCGAATATGCCTTTGTTGCCCCTCTGTTCTTTAATTGCCTCTCCACTTTCATTGCCATGTTAACCATCTCTTCTAGCTCCACATAGTGATATAGCTCTACCACATTTGCAATGTCTTTATTTAGGCCGCTAAGTAACCGTGCCATGGTGGTTTCTCGATCCTCCTCTATATTTGCTCAAATCATAGCCATCTCCATTTCTTTATGGTAATCTTCCATGGACATAGAGCCTAAGAAACCGTGCCATGGTGGCTTCTCGATCCTCCTCTATATTTGCTCAAATCATAGCCATCTCCATTTCTTTGTGGTAATCTTCTATGGACATAGAGCCTTGAGTCCTTAGCTGTAATTTTTTATGAAGTTCTCTATAATAGTAGGATGGAATAAATCTCTTCCTCATGACAACCTTCATATTTGCCCAAGTATCAATAGGTTTTTTCCCATTTCTTCTTCTAGATGTAATGAGTTGCTTCCACCAAACCAATGCATAATCTGTAAATTCAACCGCTACCAACATGACTTTCTTTTCTTCAGAGTAATTATGGCACTCAAAAATGAGCTCCACCTTCCGTTCTCATTCTAAATAAGTTTCATCATCATTTCTTCCTTTGAAAGTAGGAATCTTTATCTTGATGGAATTAATGTTACTATCCGTCCTTTCAAGCCTCCTTTGTTCAAATATGGTTTCACCACCATCACCAGCTGTATCCCCTTCTGTTTCTTCCTCATTGGTCATGACTCGCTTACCTCTATCAACTCTTCTATGAGAAGAATCAGCTTGTTGGCTTTGTAAGACATTATCCATATCATCTCTCATGTTATTTATGTCACAGCCAAACTTCTCTAGTTGCTTTTGCATAGCTTG
The DNA here is from genome assembly GCA_947857235.1 of Jatropha podagrica. Classification (NCBI taxonomy): domain Eukaryota; kingdom Viridiplantae; phylum Streptophyta; class Magnoliopsida; order Malpighiales; family Euphorbiaceae; genus Jatropha; species Jatropha podagrica. The sequence goes on along the minus strand of CANUEP010151551.1, from coordinate 40,839 downwards.
TGCAATGTAAACTACGTCATTCATAGTAAGTTCCTTTTCATGATCTGAAGTGGACATAATGAATTGCAGAAAGAAAGAAATGTTATAAAATAAGATTCTTACAAATACTCCCTTACGTATTTACCCTCAAATCAGATGTCATTCCCATCGTGTTTCACTCAAAATTTAAGTTTGTATCCTCTTTTGATCTTACACACTCTGCCTTTTATGGCTAAATCTTCTTTTTCAAGTTGCACTCCAGAATCAATTAACTCAACAAGATTACTCAAGTAGTAGTTTATAAGATCACAATGATATGCCTAAATAAGAAATGCAGAATTACGATTGTAGAAGCAAGATCACATGAACAATTCAAAACCGAAGATAACACACGATTAAGAATGTATGTTATATGATGTTTATCAATTTTAAGTAACAAGGTGCAAATTGTTAATTAATGGAATAGAGGCAATTACAGGTTAATCAAAGATAGAAAACCAAAAAGGTGTAAAGAAATTGACAAACAGAAAATTATGCAAAGAGTTCAAATTTTTCCAAAGGAAAATTGAATTTTGACACCAAAACTAACCCAAAAATGTAATGGGAACACTATGACAGCGATAAGGTTAAATGATTCTTACTTAATCCAAATAGAATATAACATTTAATTTCAATCCAAATCAATTAGTAATTGCTGGAAACCAAAGTTTGAGGATGCAATTTAAGGTGAAAATTGAAGAAACCTTTTTGGTGACTACTTTTTTTTTTTTACCTTTTATATGACTAATTAAACAAAGGAGATGGTGAAATAACCTTGATCCACAATAAGAAAACAAGTAATGATAGTAGTACACAGAGACAATACTAATAATAAAATTGCAGAATTCAACTTACTTGATGTAGAGAACAAATACTATGTATTTAGGATAGATAAATTAGAATTTATCCAAAGCGAATGCTCTGATACCAAATGATGCGGAAACTCCAAGATTAGCATGCATCAGCAAGCAAATCACGCAAGAACACTAACCAAAGACAAACCCTTCCTTACCAAATCCCCAAACAATAAGGATTGAGAACGTGCATTATCGAGCAGAATCAACAAGAAAGAAAACACCACAAGATGAAATCTTGGTAAGTAATCAATTCTTGATGCAACAAGTGAAGAAGACAAACTACTCACTCAAAGAAAAACAAGCAGCCACAAGTTTGTGATTAAAACAACTTCCCCCGTTTTACATCTTAAAGAGGCTATTTATATGCCTCAAACAATCCTAATCCTAATGAAAAGTATCTAAATAGGCTGCCCTATGGTTCAAAAACTTAGGTTCAACTAAAACACACTAAATGAAGTCATTTTAGGTCCAAATAAACAAGTTAATTTAGGTCCAACTACATGCATAATAAAATCAGCCCAAAACAATAACGCCATATAATTTTAATAGGGCTTGTACAAAATATTAAAATTAACTTTTCCAAGCTTCCACATGATAAAGAGGTCTTGGTTCATAGTTTCCATCTTCATGTAGCTTTAACTCTTTATCTACAAAATGTTGCATGTAGTCCTGTAATGTCTCTTTCGGCCATTTTGCCTTAGATCTAGTTATTGGTCCAGTTGGGAAATTTTAGTGTCCGTTTGAAAATCTCCAAGGCTTTGTACGTGTAGGGGTAACTTTGTCTTCTTATCCAATCAATTATATAGCTGATTGAATCGGTTCTAAAAAAGCCTTTTCATTTAGATAAAAATATATGGCTCACAAATTCAAATAAGTTGCTTAGCATTTTCATTCAACAAAATTTGGTTTGCAAATTCAAATAAGCAACTTATTGGTTCAACATTGTTGTCTGACCAAATAAGTTGAAGGTCCAATAAGCTGTCAATTAGATAAAACAAACGTTCTATAATTTATGATAATTATTGCATTCTCATTTTAGATTTAACCTACCCAGTTTTGGAATTTCCATTCTCCCTTGAGTAATTGATAATTTCATAGTTAATTTATTACTTTGAAAGCTGAGAAATAAGCCTTCTTGAATTTTTAATTTTGTGGCATCTGAATTCATGTCATGTAGGCCAAAAAATGCTTTATTGAAAGAAAACTTTCGTATGAAATTAAATTGGCAAAATACGTAAATTTACCCATGTACTTGTCACAAAAAACCTTGTGACTTTGTTGGAAACTTATCATGGCTTTGCAGTTACAAATTTTGGTAGCATTGATACTTTTTCACACTAGTAACAATACTTTTAGGATTTTTTAGCTTTTATATATAAAATATTAATTTGATACATGATTAATATAATTTTTGGAACAATAATTTTCACATTGTTAAACTATCCAATAAGCGTTTAATTGATCTAATTTTACAAGTTGAAGTGTTCAATAGGTCAAGTGTTAATGCCGTAAGTTTTTTCTTTTTAAGTACAAGGGGTGAATTTGTGTATTTGGCCAAATTAAATTTTGAACATTAATTTTACTGTATTCATCAATTATTTCCTTAATGCAATGGTAAAGCGGAAGAAAATGTTTGTAGAATACAACAACATTTCTCGTGGACTCCTTGAGATGGATGGTACAGGTGGTCAAAATCACATTTAATTTCTTGTACACCAAATGTAAAATTGCATTCGGATATGAGGAATCTAAGTTTAAATCTAAGTACTAGTTTATTAAACTCTTTTTTTTTTTTTTGAACACCTAACATCTAACTTGTGGATCTTGCAAGCAGAGAAATGTGGGAGAAATCGATGATAGGCCTATTAAGCTTAGTTAGGAAAACCACACCATCATCTTTCACATACATTTGTGAGAAGAGTGGAGAGACGCTGGCTGACAAGGTAAGTTTTGGCTTTTATTGTTCTAGTTAATAACATATTACTGCTTCTTTGGAGCAAATGAATATTATGGAATTCATTTCGAGTGTCATATTTCATATTTGAAACAAAAAAAAAATGTTGTCTTCGATGTTAAAATTTCAAGTCTGTGGCAATGAAATCATTTGAACATAATAAGTGGTATTTTCAAATGAAGTCAACAAAACTAACTACACAAATTTTATGGTAAAAGTTGTTGATACCTCTCTCTCTCTCTCTCTCTCTCTCTCTCTCTCTCTCTTCTCTCTCTCTCTCTCTCTCTCTATATATATATATATATATATATATATACACAAACACACACACACACACTTGATCTCCCAATCATTTTTTTGTCAGATTTTGGAAACGAATATTAATTATGAATTTTATGATAGTGTTAAAGTCCTATTTTTGATCTAGTTTGGCACCAGTCCACAATGAAATCTCAATCTTGGTTTGCTTGAAGCCTAAATTTCTTGGTGTTTCAGCTAGTGCAACCTTTGGTTGCTAAGGGGCTCATTTATCGAAAGCCTAGAATCTCAACAAAATAAGAAAAAGCATATATGCTCTTAAATCAATCCCCCAAGTCAAAAAGAACTTGGCTGTGATGTGAAAAGTTCGTAACTTTCAGTTTCTACATTTGCCTCTCTGTTGTTAGGTTACCTACATATTAACTAGATATTGTTGTTGGGTTACCTACTTGTTGGCTAAATACCATGTTAGGTTACCTACATGTTGACTTGTGTATAAATTCTAGCTAGAATCAGTTGACTAGAATCAGGTTTGGTTACCTAATCAGATTTTGGTTTCTTATGTGTAAATAGGGTGTATTGATGTCGCTAAAATAATGAAAAGAATTGATTTTTTTTTTTTCTCTAAGATTTCAAGTTGGTATCAAAGCCAGCCTGAAATCAGATTGGAAACTATTAGGGACAGTTTCGTTCATTTTTCTGGTAAACCGTATGTAGGACGAAGAGTGGAGTGATACCGACCAGCTGAGAGGGTAGCCCAGCCGCCAATCAGCTTCCCTCCAGAAACCGGCATGTGACCCATTTTCCAATGACCTTTTTCGGCGCGATTCCTTTTGGTAACCTGCACTTCCCCCGGCAACCCTATTCCAGGTGTTAAAACAAATTTCGGTTGAGGTTTCATCAGTTGTCTCTTTTAATTTGCATAAAAACAATACTGTTCTTATTTGTTCCTGCCTATTTCATTGATTTTTAACTATAAGTGATTTGAAAAAAGCCACCGAAATTGTTGAACCTAGTGAAATTAAATGTGTTTTTTCTAATGATAATCCTTCTTTGCAAACTGGCCTCGTAAAGCTTGATGGCACTAATTTTATTGCTTGGTTGAGGTCTTATCTCTTGTTTATTAAAGCTAGAGGACTATAGGGATACCTAACTGGAACTAAAACCTAACCTGAAACAACCAGTTCAACCTTGCAACCTTATTATGTTTTGGCTTATTAATTCCATGCAAGGTGAGAACAAAGTTCAACATGGAAATGATGCACAAGTTTATGAAATTTGGAACAAAGTTCAAGGAACAAAGCAAGGTGAGATGACCATTAATCAATATTATGTCAAATTGAATTGTTCGTGGCAGAAACTTTATTATTATGAAGATTATCATCCCAAATGTGAAGATGATGCAGTAGGATATTAGGGGAGAGTTGAGAAGGGACACATACATGATTTTCTTGCAAGTTTGAATGTTGAATATGATCTGATAAGGATTAAAATCTTGGGAAAGAACCCTATGCCTTCGTTGTAGCAGACATATTCTTATGTTCTACATGAAGAAAGCCGCAGAATTGTTATGCTTACTACTACTTTTGTGTTAAGAAATCCGGATTTCATGTTTCTTAAAATGGACAAAATGCCCAAATTTCATCAAACAAAGATCAGTTAGTATGTGATTACTATGTAAAGCGAAGACATACTAAAGAATTGTGTTGAAAATTGCATGGATGACCAACTAGGGGTTGTGATGATAAAAGGATGGGTTCCTCTAGACCTGTTGCACACCAAGCTGAAATAGTAGCAGTACTTAAAGCATCATCTGTTGGGAGTTTCTCTACTGAGGAGATACAATCACTAAAGTATCTTTTGTTAAAGTTCAAGTCTTCATCCACCTCTGCTACTTCTTTCAATTTTGTGCAATTAGGTATGGCCCTTCTTGCTACCTTTGTTGATGATGATTCATAGGTTACAGATTCAGGAGCAAATAAATATATGACAGACTCTTCTAATAAATTCATAACCTATTCATATTGTTTTGGCAAAGAAACGCATTGCTATCTTTGTTGATGATAATTCGCGGGTTACAGATTCAGGAGCAAATAAACATATGACAAGCTCTTTTAATAAATCCATAACCTATTCATCTTGTTTTGGCAAAGAAACTGTTCGCATTGCAGATGGTTCTTTTGCACCTATTGCTGGCACATCTTCTATTAAGTCCACACCCACGATTGATTTAACTTTTGTCCTTCATATACCTAATTTTCCTGTAAATCTTTTATCTTTTATCACTGTTACCAAAACCCTAAATTGCAAAGTTGAATTTTTTTTTTTTTTCCTAGTCATTGTGTTTTGCAGGATCTAAAAATAGGGAAAACGATTGGTTTTGGTAGATTGCATTATGGCTTATATCTCGTAGAAAAGAGTCCTAGTTCTTTGGCTCTCTATATTGTTCAAGGCCTATTAGGAAATCATAATAATCCTAGTCAAGAAATAATTACATGGCATAAGCAATTAGAACATCCCTCTTTTCTAGTCCTAAGGAGGTTATATCCTAGTCTTTTTGAGCATTGTCATTTAGAATCTTTAGTTTGTGATGCTTGTGGACTTGCTAAACATACAAGAAATTCTTATAGTTCCTATAATAAAAAAAGTTTGGTTCCTTTCATGACTGTTCATTCTTATGTATGGGGTCTTACTTTTATTGTTTCATTATCTGGTTATAAATGGTTTGTTACCTTTATTGATTGTTGTACTAAATTAACTTGGGTTTATTTGCTGAAGGCAAAAGATGAAGTGTTTTCTTGCTTTAAATCTTTTTATAACATGATTAGTACACAATTTGATGCAAAGGTTAAAATTTTGATAATCGATAATGGAACTGAGTATGTAAATAGCATGTTTCATGCTTGCTTAGACTCTAATGGAATCATACACCAAATTACCTATGTAAATACAAGTGCTCAAAATGGGGCTTCTAAACGGAAAGATAGGCATTTACTTGAGGTAACTAGATCACTTTTATTCACCGTAAATGTTCCTAAGTCTTATTGGGGAGATGCAGTGCTCTCTGCAGCTTATCTCTTTAACAAGATGCCTCTTAGAACACTCAATTTCGAAAGTCCTATAGTTGCTTTACAAGGTAGTACCTCATACATTTTTCCTCCAAAAGTATTTGATTGTGTTTGTTTTGTTCATCACAAGCATGGAGGTAATTTGGAACCTAGAGCTTTGAAATGTGTGTTTGTTGGTTACTTTGCTTCTCAAAAAGGATATAAGTGTTATCATCCCCCTTCTCGCAACTACTTTGTGAGTATAGATGTGAACTTTAAAGAGTCTAAGCCCTATTTCTCCTCAACTACTCTTCAAGAGGAGATTAGGTTAGAAGAGGAGTCTCCTTTAGCTTCTATATATGTGTTTGTTCTAGAGCAATTTGTGAATATAAACACTAGTGATGAGCGAGAACTTAAAGAGGGTAGACTTGATAGGCCAGATTTGAAAAGGTACAGTCGGAGAGAGAAGGCGAAGGTTAACACCATCACGCATGATACACCTAGTCAATCCTCGTCTTGGCAATCAGCTCCTGAATATCCATGTGGTGAGTCCTTTGATTCAATTCCTTCTGTTAATACTTCTGACTCTGACCCTGTAGTTGATGATGTTGATCTTCCCATTGCTCTTAGAAATGAGGCGAGAACTTGTACCAAACATTCTATATATCCCACTTTGTTTCTTATGAATATTTATCACCTTCCTATAGAGCCTTTTTATTACCTGTTTCTATTCCACATAATTGGCAAAAAGCATATCAAGATCGAAAATGGAAAGCAGCGATGGTAGAGGAGATGAAAGCTTTGGCAAAAAACGAAACTTGGGAACTTGTTACGTCTTCATTAGGAAAAAAAACCAATGGAATGCAAATAGGTATTCACAGTAAAACACAGGGCGGATGACACAGTTGAAAGGTACAAAACCAGATTTGTAACAAAGGGGTTTGCTCAGATCTATGGAGTGGACTATTAGGAGACTTTTGCTCCGGTTGTGAAGATGAAAACCATTAGAGTCCTCCTGTCTTGTGCAGCCAACCTGGACTAGGGCCTGCATCAATTTGCTGTGAAAAATGATTTTTTGCATGGTGATCTAGAAGAAGTATACATGGATATTCCTCCAAGCTTTGATACTGAGAGAACCTAAGGTAAGATTTGTAGATTGAAGAAAGCATTGTATAGGCTAAAACAATCACCTAGAGCATGGTTCGATAGATTCAGTAAGGCCATGATTTCATTTGGTTATTCTCAAAGCAATGCAGATCATACCTTGTTTATCAGACACTATAATGGTAAGATCACTTTTAATTATCTATGTTGATGATATAGTCGTGACTGGAGATGATGGAGAGGAAATTGTTCGCTTAAAGAAGTTGGCTCAGGAGTTTGAGATTAAGAATCTAGAGGGTTTGAGATACTTTCTTGGTATAGAAGTTGCTAGGTCGAATAAAGGGATCTTTCTCTCTCAAGGAAATATACCTTGTTTGCATCAACAACATGCATAATTGCTCAATGACAAGTAACCTAAATGACATTAAACAACAAAAGGAACCCATAATTACATTAATAAAACAGAAAAGAAACATAAATAAATATAATAATAAAAAGAATCAACAGAACAAGAAATTGAGGAAATACTTCTTAGTTCTCACTTATCATTTTTTTTTCTTTTAAATATTCATCAGTTTACATGAAACAAGCTAACTATCCACTACCTAGAACACTATGGGCTTACATGACACCATCTCACAACTGAATATGCATACCAAAGAAAACTGAAACATCAACATAAACATGAATTAAAAGGAGCAATTTGTTACCATTTATGTTTTTTGTTTTTAAAAAAAAAAAAAAAAAAAAGAAACTTTTTTTTATTTTTGTTCTTTTGCTTTAAAAATTCTGTCTTTTTTTTTTGTATGAACTATTTTTTATTTGTTCATCAGGTAAATTCAAAATTAGAACACAAAAATAATAAGGAAATAAATTATACAACATTATAGTTATTCACAAATACCATACAACATACCAAAGGTCAAGAGTTCAAAAGTCAACTATTAATTAGATCAAACTGATTTTCATTTCACAAGCCAATGTTAGAGACATCTTTCAATTAACAAGAACCCTTCTTTCATATGAACTCTGATTAAAACCCACCCAGTTTTCCACTGAAATTTGTATGGATTGTAATCATGTACTAATACACTCTATTTGGTCTCTTCACTGTCTATTACCTTTTTTTATTTAATTGAACAGCAAGGATCAAAGAAGAGCAGTTCCATCAAGTAGTAGTATTGAACAGATAGAGACATCACAGGGAATAAAACCATTAGCTGTAGACCTTGCAATATGAGCGGCTATTTTTGGCAACAAGCAAATCTTTCTCAAAGAGTACTCATATCACCTCAACCTCGCAATGCGATAACTTGCTTTGATAATTGAAAAACGGTAAGGAGCCTTTTGGCCAAATACAATATTAAGTTTAATAATTATAAGGTTTGTAAACAAAACTAAAGACTAGAATAAAATAAATCATCACATCCGATATGAAGTACTGTAATTTATGATCATAATGGATATAAATATTTAAAGTTCACAAAGGGGTGTGAGGGTGAGAGGGAGAGGAGAGAAAGGAAAGTATATCTAGCACTACTAGTGTAAAAGAAATAAAATCATATAAACCAGAAGTTGTGGTTTTATATGTTCTTTGTTTGTTTTAGCTTTAGAAAAAATTATAGAATAAATATAGCCACTTCTGAAACAAACATGTTTTGGTTTTTTTGTTTCTCTATAAAAATAAGTAAAAAATCCACGAACTAAAACAATAACAAACGGCATCTATAAGTGCTAAGGTTTAGGTTGACTTGTCACCAGTATGCCTCCTTAACATGCATGCACCTCTTATAAACTCGGGTCTTAGCTGCCAAACTTGATCATTCAGTAGTTTTAACTACTTGTGTAACTACTACTCTGTAACGTATGGGTTCTTGTAGTTGTGTTATCTTTTCTAACAAGATTGCTACAGGAAGGCTATTTTAGGGAATAAAGACAAAAAGAATTAAATTCTAGCTTGTTTCCAAACATAAAAGTACGTAATTCAATTAAATTCTGGATTTTGAGTTAAATCATTTCAAACATGAGAGTTCGTAAATAAATTAATTCTACACTTCTAGTTTTGTTTATTCTAAATGTAATCCTATTAGATGGACTCTAACCTAAACCTTTTTTTTATCCTAAATTTCCTTGTGCTTGTCAAGGAAAAGTATAATGTGTAATGTTCTCAATGCTTGTTTCTTTTTTTATTTGTGCAGATGGATGAATTAGCATGCTTTGCTCCAGGAATGCTAGCTTTAGGATCTTCTGGTTATGGACCTGCTGACTCCGAGAAATTTCTTTCGCTTGCAGAGGAGGTAATCTTACTGTTTTTAATTCTGAGTGTTAGAATGACCATTGCTACGTTGCTAATTATTAAAATGATATTTTCTATGTTCAGAAGTGATTTGTTTTCATCTTAAGGTTTCAAATCCATTAGTCAAGTTTGATCTTGGTGATATCTCTTCAAATTCTTTTTTACCATGAGTCATGTTTGATCTTGGCAATATATCATCTAATTATTTTGTTGAGATTTATGTAATTAATAGAATATTATCTTTCCTAGTTTAGGTTTTTTTCCTATTTAGATTACTACCATATTAGAACCATCTTTTGTATATATATATAGAATAGAAATTGTATATAGATAACTACACAAAAAAATAAACTCTCTTTCTTCAAAATCTTCATGGTATTAGAGCAAGGCTGTTTTTTTCCAGCCCAAGGTTTTTCCACAACAAGGCTAACTAGCAAGCGGTGCTAGCGCCGAGGGGGGGTGGTGTGTAGCTGAACGTCACCGCCCACTTCAGAAGGAGGCGATCGGCCGTTCCCGCTCAAGCCCATTGGTGTCCAGTCACATGCGTGTGTACAAGCGTCACCAGAAGATTCTGGCCTTTTCTCACACGCTGGTGCGTACGGCGGTTTTTTAGTGACCTCTGTAGACGATTCTTGCTCCGTTGGCTTCGTTTTGTTGCTGCGACCCCGACCCACTGGTCACTCAATCTCGTTTTTTATTTTTTGCAGTAGTTCCTTTGTAAACGCCACTGCTGTCGTGTCTGCAATTTTTTTTGGTTCTACAATTTCCTTTAAATCAGCTATTGGATTATTTAGATTGACAATATGGTTGACGGAAAAAAGGTAGACGTGATTTTTCACTTGAAGAATCCTTCACTTCAAATTAGCCTAGTGAAGCTAAATGGCACGAATTAATTTGCTTCGTCTCAATCCTGTTTGCTATTCATTGAAGCTAGAGGTTTGTAGGGATATCTTGATGGTGGAACACCAAAACCAGTTTCTACAGATCCAGGTTATAATAAGTGGAAATCAAATAACTCCCTTATTATGTCTTGGCTAATAAATTCTATGCAACCTTTCACTTCACGGGGATATTCACTGCTTGATATAGTTAAGAAAATATGGGATGCTGCTTCACAGGCTTATTCGCAAACTAGAAACTATGTTTAGAGGTATGAATTGCGACAGAAAGTCCATGAAAACAAGTAGGGAGATCTGACCATCGCTCAGTATTTTGCTGAACTTAGCAGATTATGGCAGAAACTCGACTATTACCAAGAATTTCAAGCAAAATGTGTTGATGATGCGACACAAGTATAGAAGTTGACTGAAGTAGAACGAGTGTATGATTTTTTTGGTTAGTCTAAATAACGAGTATGATCAGATTCGAGTTTAGGTTCTTGGATAGGATCCTTTTCCATCCTTGCGACAAGAATACTCATTTGTACAGCAAGAGGAAACTAGGAGTGTCATGGTTCACATATCTACAATGGATAAAGCAGGGTTGATTGCAAATTCAGCAAAAGAACAAATACAGGCTGCGAAAGGAGGTTCTTCAGATAGAGATCATTTGTTTTGTGACTATTATGGGAAGAATAGGCACACTAAGGAGTTCTACTGGAAATTAAATGGAGACTAGGGGGCGCGGAGGGAAGCGAGTCAGTTCGTCTAAACCACAGGCACATGTATCTGATAGTGCAGCTTTGTCTGAGAAACCATCTACTGCTTGTAGCTTTTCTGATAGGGAAATTCAGTCCTTGAAACGGTTGTTGTCATAGCTTGAATCTTCCTCATCTGCTGCAGCTTTTAATTTTGTTAATTCAGGTAATGTTTTTCTTACCTCTTTTGCGAAAATTGCGAAACCCTCCTGGGTGATAGATTCAAGAGCAAATAAACATACAATAAGCTCTATAAACCATTTCCTCACATATTCTAAGTATCAAGGCACAGAAAAAATTCATATTGCGAATGGCTCTTTTGTTCTGATTTCTAGTACAGGTTCTATTGACTGTACTTCCAATATTAAGCTCTCTTTTGTTCTCTATGTTCCTCGATTTTCCATTAATTTGTTACCTGTTAGCTTGATCACGAAAGCGCTTAATTGCAAAGTGACCTTTTACCCTACTCATTGTATTTTTCAGGAACTGAACACGGAGAGAACGATTGGCAGTGGTAGCTTGCGCGATGGGTGTATCTGTTGGATGATGTTTGTCGGTTTTCAAATTCGGGTACCAGGCTAGCTTTGTTAGGAACTTTTAGAAATCCTTCTCATGAAGTTGTTCAATAGCATAGGAGATTAGGTCATTTCTCTTTTTTTGTTTTAAGACGTTTGTTTCCCACTTTGGTTACTAAATGTGATATGGATTCTTTAGTATGTGATGCTTGTAAACTTGCCAAACATACTAGGCATTTTTATCCTCCAATTAATAATAAAAGCTTGGTTTCTTTTGCTACTATTTACTCTGATGTATGGGGTCCTACTGAAACTGTCTTTCTTTCTAGTTATAGATAGTATTGCACTAGATTGACTTGGGTTTATTTGATGAAAACAAAAAATAAAATTTTTTCGTGTTTTCAGAACTTTCATGAAATGATTTGCGCTTAGTTTGATGCGCATGTTAAAATTCAAAAAACTGATAATGGTACTGAATACATGAATACAATTTTTCGTATTGATTTAGATTTTAATGGTATCATACATCAAATTAGTTGTGTCAATGCTACTGTTCAAAATGGAGTAGCTGAAAGGAAAAAATATGCATTTATTGGAAGTAGCTAATCACTTATGTGCACTATGAATCTTTCCAAACCATATTGGGGATACTATTTTATCTACTGCTTACCTTATCAATCGTATGCTTCTTCGTACTTTGAATTTTAAAACTCCATTAGAGGTTCTTCAAGGAAAAAATTCTTATAGTGCCTCCTAAAGTCTTTGGTTGTATTTGTTTTTGTTGATTTTATGTGTGATGAGAGAGCTTTTCTTATTTATTTCATACAATAAGATACAATTCACCCTTATTTATAGATGTAGGCTATTTTCAAAATACCTAAGCCACCCTTTACCCTAAATTATATTACTTATACATTCAGTAATATATCACAACACTCCCCCTCAAGTTGGCGCATAGATATTGAGCAAGCCTAATTTGCATACTAAGTTGTGGAAGATTCTGCTACTTAATCCTTTAATGAATACATCTGCCAGTTGATTATCTGAGGTTACATGAGAAAGCCTCAAGACACTTTGATTGATCTTCTCTTTTATGAAATGTCTATCGATTTCTATGTGTTCTATTCTATCATGCTGAACCGGATTTTGAGCAATACTAATAGCTGCCTTGTTGTCACAGAATAAGGTTGAAGCTCCAAACTCTGAAAGCTCCAAACTCTGAAAGCTTCAATTCTTCCAATAGCTTTTTCACCCACAACATTTCACAAACTCCTAAGGCCATTACTCTATACTCAGCTTCTGCACTTGAACGAGCTACTACACTCTACTTTTTACTCCTCCAAGTAACCAAATTTCCTCCAACAAAGGTACAATAGCCTGAAGTCGATCTTTTGTCATTTAGAGATCCAGCCCAATCTGCATCAGTATATATCTCAGTTTTAAAGTGGCTATGCTTAGAAAAAAGTATGCAAATTCCAGGTGCAAACTTCAGATACCTCAAAATACGAAAAACACCTTGAAGATGAGAGTCACAAGGGTCATGCATAAACTGACTCACAAGGCTAACAGTATACGCGGTATCAGGTATTGTGTGAGAGATAAATTAATCTACCGACCAACCTTTGATAACTAGGTCACTTATGTTCACTATGAATCTTTCCAAACCATATTGAGGGATGCTATTTTAACTGCTGCTTACCATATCAATCATATGCCTCTTCGTACTTTGAATTTTAAAACTCCATTAGAGGCTTTACAAGGAAAAAATTCTTATATTGTGCCTCCTAAAGTCTTTGGTTGTGTTTGTTTCGTTCATCAGAATGGTCCAAGCAAATTAGATCCTAGAGCTTTGAAGTGTGTATTTGTTGTTTACTCTACTACTCAAAAAGGATACAAGTGTTATTATCCTCCTCTTAGAAAATATTTTGTGAGTATTTTTAGGTTTGTTTAGGTTTGTAGAATATTATCTTTCCTAGTTTAGATTTGTTTCCTATTTATATTATTACCATGTTAGAATCATTCTTTGTGTATATATAGAATAGAATTGTATAGAGATAGTGTGAATGACAACAATAAACTACTTTCCTTCAAAAATCTTCACAAACATTTTAGGATATCTAAAAGAGGAAATATTGATAAAAATTTTGGGATGGAGGGAGTAATATATTCAGGGAATGGAACAAGATTATATATGCCTTGGACAATTATAACAATGTTATTATCAGTATGGTAACTGATAAACTTATTTAGACAACTTAAGAATAGGAAACATGAGCTTCCCCATCTAATGCATCCGAGTAGATCACCAAGATACAGTTAATAACCTTAATTTTTTGAATTTGGCCATACTCCACAGGCCAAAAGTTAAAGAAATACAAAAGTTACAAAATAAATTTCAGAATTTCTTCAGTAGTAACAAGCATAACTACCATTCCTACGTCATGCTATGAAATAAGGTAAACCATGCATTTTAACAACAGCCTGAAGAAAAATTTAAGCTCTGCATGATCTATTAGTTGTTTCAACCTTTGCTATGCAACAAAAGATTAGAGTGACAATTAGGCTCCACCAAATACCTAATCTTCCAAAATCCTTAAAGAGTCTAGGTTAGCAAGCTGTGGGATTAGCTTTCTTGATTGCCACCACTTAGCACAATTATCTGCTACAACTAAGATAGAAACATGCTGAAGCTATTTTAGGAAATCCAACATCATCACCTATATTTGTCTTTCAAAGGCATGTGTAAAATAAGAAAAGTAGAGTACAAACTATTGTAATGTTTCAAAAATTTGATAATATTCTAGAAAGACTAATTGGTGCCTCAAAAGAATTCAACCCTAGAAGCTAGCCATTGAAGGCAAGGGGTAGGGGGCATAGAACCCAAGGTTCTATTTGCCCAAATCAAGTTCCTAGTGTAATTTAGAACATTAAGGCTCAACAACAACATTTGGTTTGATAAAATAAAAATTGCCAGGCTAAACCACTTGTATAATTTTCTTTCACCTAAAAATCTCCAAGTAGGTTGTTTTAACCATTATTACTCAAGAAATAAGGATACTCCCAATGAATATTATTACTTGCCCCATTATAAAATCATCAAGAAGAACATGTCCTATTTTGTTGTATATATTTTATCACCAATGTACTATCATCTAAAGGATAATATACAACACCATTAGATTTGATGATTGTTTTACTCTTAACACCTTAATAATGCAATTCAAATTAATTGGTTAATTAAGCAATTATACAAAATGCTCTCATGAAGAATAAACTAGAAGGTGCGATATAAGAACATAGTTGAAATAATATATGGGAGAAAGAATTTCTATATTTCTTATGTTTCAATGAGATCCCATACATCTTATTTATACACTAGTATCAAATTTGAAATAGGAAAAGAAAAAATAAGAAAAGAGCAATATACACTCTTAAATCGCCTATACAAGAATACTCCAAAGCAAATAAGTCAACACTCCCACTTAAGTTTATGCATAGATATTGCACATACTCAACTTGTAAACCAAGTTATGGCATTGTTTGTTGTTAAGCACTTTAGTAAGAACATCTGCAATTTAATTATCCAAAGTCATATGAGTAAGCTTCCAAAACCTTTGGATGACTTTTTTTTTATGAAATATCTATCAATCTCTATGTGCATTGTCCGGTCATGTTGAAACAGATTTTGAAGAAAATTAAATGGCCTCATTATCACAAAACAAAGTCGAATCTTCTCCTTTCAACATTCGCAATTCTTCCATTATCTTCCTTAGCCATAATAATTCGAAAACTCCTTGAGCCATAACTCTAAATTTCGCTTTTGCACTCAAACATGCTGCTACAATTTGCTTTTTACTTCTCCAAGCAACTAGGTTTCCTCCAACAAAGGTATAATAACTAGAAGTTGATCTCCTATCATCTGGAGATCCAACACAGTTAGCATCAATAAAGGCTTCAGGTTTGAGGTGACCATGCTTAGAGAAAAGTAGACTTCTTCTAGGTGCAAACTCTAGATATCTTAAAAAGCAAAAGACAGCTTCCAGATGAGAATTACACGGATCATGCATATATTGACTAACTAGACTTAAAGCATATGTTATATTAGGCCTAGTATGTGAGAGGTAAAACAATCTGCTAACCATCTCTGATATTGACCCAAGTTGGCCGGTTCTCCCTTTCCTACTTGCAATTTGTAATTAACTTCATGGAAGAGTCAGCTGGTTTACAATCCAACATGTCAATTTCTTTCAAAGGATCTAGGATATATTTTCTTTGAGGGAGAAAGATCCCTTTAGCTGATCTAACAACTTCTACACCCAAAAAGTATCTCGGACATCCTAACTCTTTAATCTTAAACTCCTAAGCCAAAAACTTCTATAAGCGAGCAATCTCTTCTTCATCATCTCTAGTCATACCCATATCATCAAAATAGACAATTAATAAAGTGATCTTACCATTACAATGTCTGATAAACAAGGTGTGATCCGCATTACTTTGAGAATAGCCAAAGGAAATCCTAGCCTTATTTAATCTATCAAACCATGCTCTAGGTGACTGATTCAACCTATACAATGCTTTCTTCAATCTATAAATGTGACCTTTGGTTTTTTCATCATCAAAGCTTGGAGGAATATCCATGGACACTTCTTCTAGATCACTGTGCAAAAAAGCATTTTTTTTTACATCAAATTGATGCAGCCTCCAATCTAGGTTGGCTCTACAGGACAACAGTGTCCTGATAGTCTCTTAATAGTCCACCCTATAGATCTGAGTAAATCCCCTTATTACCATTTGCCTTTGTACCTTTCAATTGTGTCATTTGTCTTGTGTTTTACTGTGAACACCCATTTGCATCCCACTGGTTTCTTCCCTAATGAAGGGGTAACAAGTTCCCAAGTTCCATTTTTCGCCAAAACTGTCATCTCCTCCACCATTCCTGCTTTCCATTTTGGATCTTGATATGTTTATTGCCAATTTTGTCAAATAAAAATAGAAAAAACAGACAACACAAAGGCTTTATAGGAAAAAGATAACGAGTCATAAGAAAAAAATTGGGATATAGGATGTTTGGTACAATTTTTAACCCCTTTTCAGAGAGCAATGGAAAAATCATCATCACCAACTACAGGATCAGAGTAAGAAATATTAACAGAAAGGAATTATAACACAATTATAGAAGACTCACCACATGGATTTTTAGGAGCCGATTGCGGAGACAACAGTTGACCTGGTGTATCAAGCACGATGACATTAATCTTCTCACTTCGACTGTAACTCATTAAATTTGGCCCATCAAGTCTACCCTTTTTTGGTTCTTGCTTATCACTAGTGTAAATTCATAAATTGTTCAAGAACAGATATGGACATACGAGCTAAAGGAGCTTCCTCTTCTATCCTAATCTCCCCTTGAAGAGGAGTTTAGAAAAAATAAAGCTCGAACTCTTTAAAGACTATATCCGTACTCACAAAGTATTTTCTAGATGAAGGATGGTAACATTTATAACCCCTTTGAGTGGCAAAATAACCAACAAAAACATATTTCATGACTCTATGTTCCAATTTGCCTCCATGCTTATGATGAACAAAACAAACACAATAAAATACTTTTGGACGAACAATATATGAGGTTTTACCCTATAAAGTTGCTACAGGGATTTTAAAATTGAGTGTTTTAAAAAGCATCCTATTAATGAGGTACGTTGCAAAAAGCACTGAATCTCCTCAATAAGTCTTAGGAACATTTATGGTGAATAAAAGAGATCAAGCAACCTCTAGTGAATGTCTATTTTCACTTTCAGGCACCCCATTTTGAGCAATAGTCCTCACACAGCTAGTTTGATATATAATTCTATTTGAGTCTAAATATGCCTGAAACATACTATTCACATATTATTTTCCATTATCAGTTCTCAAAATTTTAACTTTTGCATCAAATTGTATACTAATCATGTTATGAAAAGATTTAAAGCAAGAAAACGTTGCTACAAGGCTTTTATAATTGAGTGTGTTAAATGGCATCCTATTAATGAGATACGCTGCAAGCACAGAATCTCCACAATAAGTCTTAGGAACATTCATGGTGAATGAAAGAGATCTAGCAACCTCTAGTAAATGTCTATTTTGACTTTCAAACGCCATAGTTTGAGAATTAGTATTCACACAGCTAGTTTGATATATAATTCCATTTGAGTCTAAATATACCTGAAACATGCTATTCACATATTATGTTCTATTATCAGTTCCCAAAATTTTAACTTTTGCATCAAATTGTGTACTAATCATGTTATGAAAAGATTTAAAGCAAGAAAACACTTCACTTTTTGCTTTCAACATGTAAACCCAAGTTAATCTAATACAACAATAAAAAAGGTAATAAACCCTTTATAACCAAATAAGGAAACAATAGAAGTAGCACCACAAACATCTAAATGAATACTCATGAAAGGGGCTGAACTTTTATTATTATGGGAGATATAAGGACTCCTCATATGTTTAGCCAGTTCAAGAGCATCACAACATAAGGACCCTAATCGGCAATGCTCAATAAGACTAGAATATAATTTTCTTAGAACCAAAAAAGAAGGATGTCCTAGTCGCCTATGCCATATAATTATTTCTTGACTAGCATTACCATGATTCCCTAATAGAGCTCAAGTGATACTTGGAGCCAGAGAATTTAAACCTTTTTCGAGAAGCTATTGGTCATTGTGCAATCTACCAAAGTCAATTATTTTCCCTGTTCTTAGATCCTACAAAACGCAATAAGTAGGAAAAAAAAATTCAATTTTGCAGTTGAGAGCTTTCGTAATGGCACTAACAAATAAAAGGTTTACAGGAAAATTGGAAATATGAAGTATAAAAGTTAAATCGATAATGCGTGTGCACTTAATAGAACCTGTGCTAAAAATAGGTGCGAAAGAACCATCAACAACGCGAACAGTTTCTTTACTAGAACAAGATGAATAGATTAAAAATTTATTAGAAGAGTCCGTCATATGTTTATTTGATTTGAATCTATAACACATGAATCATCGATAGAATTAGCAAGAAGGGTTATACCATACTGCACAAAATTAGAAGCAGCTGTTGTGGATGAAGAGTCAAGTTCTGACAAAAAACGTAGGAATAATTGTACCTCTTCAATAAAGAAATTCCCAGCAAAAGATGCTTCAGGTAGGTGTGCAACAAGTCTAGCTGGACCAATCCTTTTACCACCACAACCCATCATTTTACTACCACAATCCCTAGTCGATCGTCCATGCAATTTCTAACATGTATCTGTGGTTTTAATACCATCACCCATTATCAAATAACAGCAATAAATCCACCAAAAAATAGGGTAGATACTCAATCAACAAAGAAGCGAGATAGTAGCCGAAAGATAGCAACAAATGTAAACACAGTGGAACATCAAAGAAGAACAAATGACATGAATAGATTGGGTAGAGGCGCAGCTTAAAGCACACGTCAAAACAGCACCGATAAAAACAAAAGAAAAAGAGAATTAGAAAGTTGACCAAATGCCTGTCTCGAAGCCAGAGAGAGGGTCATCGGAGCAAGATGAGTCAACCGGAGTGAGCCGCAACAAGGTGCGTCCAGAGATGGCATCACTCGCTAGTGAGTGTTGGGCACTGTAGCTTCTGACAGCACATGAGGCCATACGTGTGACTGGACGACGGTGAGCTTCTAGGGAAGGGTCAATCAACGGCAAGCCTTCCTTCTCAGGCGGGCTGTGACGCTCAACTCTCTCTCTTACAAGGCTTATTGGAAAATGCCCTAAACAAGCCTAGAAGTTCCCTTTTGATCTGGTTCCGTTTTGATTCAAGAAATAGCCCCAAAAAAAGGTTGGCTCTGATACAAAGTTGAAAAAATGTATGGGAGAAAGAATTTCTATATTTCTTAAGTTTCAGTGAGATTCTATACATCCTATTTATACACAAGTATCAAATTCTAAATAGAAAAAGAACAAATAAGGAAAGAGCAATATACACTCCTAAATATCCTATACAAGGACACTCCAAATCAAATAAGTCAAACACATTTGTGTACATATGCATATAACCAAAAAATATTTGCATCTTTCAAGTGTTTAGTAGAAAATTATATCACCACCAATAACTACGACACCCAAAGCAAAGTTAAGATAAGGAGAGAGAACAACAATAACAACTAAACCTTAATCCCAAACAAGTTGGGGTCAGCTAAATGTATTATTTTGTCTTCATTACACTCTAATCATATTTAAACCCGCACTAATGTCAAAAGACAATGATGAAGAGAGAACTGAACTAAAAAAAATCTTTGTATTTCTGACTTACAATATTATCATACAAGAATAAACTTTTCCTTTTATAGAAAGAGTTTATCCACCAACTAGAAAAAGCCAAACAAAATCATGTATTTGTTTAAGAAGAAGGAATCAGAACCCTCAATTTGAAAGTGTGTGTGTCTACATATAAATAAAGAGGAAATGATTGTTTCTGAAATTCTTTGTCAATTAACAATACACCAACTTCCATTATCTATCTAAGAGACTTAAAAAATACTGAAAAACGAAAAAATGCAACTCCAACATAATAAGATTAAAAAAAAAAGAGTTTACAATGGCCATATCAATGCTGAAGTGTAACCTCCTCTCTCTCTTTTCTTTTTCTTTTTCTTTTTTCCTTCTCTTTCTCTCTCTTCCTTCTCCACTTTTTCCCACCCAAGCAAATGAAAAGCTGAGAACAATCCTATGCATGCTATGCTTTCAGCAACAAACACAGCCCCTTGTTTACAATTGAAACATAGCTTTTAGGTTATTTGTAACCAAAGACTGATCATATGAACTAGGATTTCAAGTTTATTTTACTGATTATTGATTAAGTTTGATCTTTCGTGGAAATAAAAAACATTCCAAACATTGGCCAATATCACCAAAATAAATTATGTGAAGTCATGAACCAAAAATACGATAGAGTTCCAAGACTAGTAGACACGATTACAACACAAAAGGATTTCAATGTTAGGAATATTTATATTGCTACTTGCTAATATAGGATATCAAACAAGTTCTTGTCCTCTTTTCATCTTTAGGATTTTGTCCCACTAAGATTGGCCAAAGTCCTCTCTCTTTAAAAAAAAAAAACAAATAAATAAATGCATAAAACTTTCTTTGACCTATAAACACGTAAACATTATAAAGAAAAAGAAACGTCTGATTTGAAGAAAATGAGTTGCACACAAGGTAGACCTGATCTCAATTGAAAATAGAACAACTTGCCATTTGAAAGACCAAACTAACAGTGAGTGTACTGGCATCAAAAACTGAGTTAATTATTGGTTCAAATTGGTGAGATTTAATAGTTCAAGGGCTCAAATGATGGAAATTGAAAGTAAAGCACCAAATTAACTTTTGATTTTTGAACCTTAGTAAATTTCAACCTTTGGCCATAATTAATAAATAAAAAGAACTCCAAAGCAAATGACAAACAAAAGGCAAAGACTGGAAACAAACAAAGCTTGAACATAGATAAGTTGCTTTTTGTTGCAAAAGAGATCATACATTGGGCCAAGCAATGACACCATGCTCCTAAGACCCAAATATCTTGATGCAGCACCAGCCAAACCCTGTCAATATCCAAGAGAAAAATAATGATGTAGAGAAGGACAGCATTATATTAGCATATAATAATAAGATACAATAAAACTATACAAAAACCATATAACCATATAGCATAATACCACTTCTCAAGTAGTTACATAATACCCATAGTTGTTACATATACGAAAATATGATGGTAGGAACATATGAACAAACAAAAAGGACGTGCTTTCTTTTTATTGTTGACATAAGAGGACTTATAATAGGATAATACAAGATACAAATTTTACATATTGCCCTTGAATTTCTTATTAATAAACATTATGGTCTCCAAATTTCAATGTCACGCATAAGTCATTCAACTTTATTTAAGAGAAATAATATCATTCACACCATATTTTGATCAAACTCTAGTCATAATGGCTTCCACCATAGAATATTTTTAATATTTCTGTTGAAAACTTTATTAAATACTTAACCATTACTCCCCATGCACACTGACTCTCCATGTGTCTCTACTTCCCTTCCTCTTTCTACCAATAATGTTACCTCTCTCCAATTGACATAGTATCTACTTCATTTGCGTCCCTTCAAATCCTATAATATCGAAATTTCATAAACCTTTAAACTTTGCTCTTAAATATTAAAAAAAAAAAAAACAGAGATTAACTAAAATAAAATTTTACCATTTAACAGACCTAAACACACGGACGGGAAAAAAAATTTTAAAAGTCCACATTTCCCATAACCTGTTGATATCACCATGCGAAAGACCAATCC
This sequence comes from Jatropha podagrica, assembly GCA_947857235.1. Classification (NCBI taxonomy): domain Eukaryota; kingdom Viridiplantae; phylum Streptophyta; class Magnoliopsida; order Malpighiales; family Euphorbiaceae; genus Jatropha; species Jatropha podagrica. The sequence goes on along the minus strand of CANUEP010151551.1, from coordinate 18,791 downwards.
AAGTCCTCTTGAGACGGAATGCTGTCTTGTGTAGTTGTATAAGTTTTTAGGAGCTTATTCTTTATTGTAAAAGGTATTCTAGGTATTTCCACTCAGTCCTAGATCTAGGTATAAATAGGCTTGTAACAATTTATTTCACGAGATTGAATGAAGTTTTTCAACTCTTCTCACAAAATCAACATTTTCAATGCTTATCTAAGCAAAAAAAACATCCCTCAATCTTATTTCCTTTCAAATTAACTACACTCAACCTTGATTCATTACATGTATTTCTTGCTTGATTCAAATTGAAAGCAAAATGGCATTAGTTGTAGTTGTTTGAGATAGAGACAAAGACGGAATTGGAATGGTTCAATGAATCTGCGTAGAGGATATAGAGGAGGTATGGTGAATTAGGTTGGGGTGATTCTCATGATGATAGTTGAGAGAGAGGTAAAGTTTGTGCTATGGTGCAATACTTCTTTGAGATTTTAACAATTATTGGGAGAGAAAAGGTTAGCTTAGCGTGGTTGTGTGACACAATTAATTTTTAAGAATGAAAAAAGAAGTTTGATTGACACATCATGACTTGATGATGATCGACCAAAATTATCTTGGTTATATCCTATCATAGCACAACAATTCAAATAACCTTATTCCAACAAACTGATTTTCAAGGACGCACAAAACCAAGGCATAAGTTTAGAGACCCTGAGAGAAATTTATCCAACCAAGTCACATGTTCCTGAACTTTTCCCTCTAGATTTTCATAGAATCTGCATTCTTTCCAAGACATCCAAATATATTCTAACCAACAAATTTTCAATTAATACTACATAAGAGCCCAATAAATGAATTTTTAAAGTAACCAAGATATAATAACATAAACACTTTTTATTCATTTAAATTTCAACAACAAATTATAAAATTGGATGCTTACTTGGCTTGAAGTTGTGAAATTTTAGTTGTAGCATTTAAGCTGACTACTTTAAGCGCTTATGCCAAAACATGATAGATCATTTTCGATCAATATTCTAATTCCCATGATAACATTTACCTGCTTTGCCGCAAGCAATGCCACTCTAGACTCCAAATTAATTGCAGCTAATTGCCCACCCTGAGTATGAAGAAAGAAACAGATAAATGATGGTCATCTTGGCTATAGTATCATGCATATGGTGTCTCATCCTATCATCCAAGATTTTCTAACTGAAAGAGAAAAGGAAAAAAAAAAAAAAAAAGATACTACAACAGGGCCAAAAAATTAGATGATGCAATCATATGGACAAAGGAGCCCTGTAATCATGAAGAACACAAAATAAAAATGTCAAAGATACATTTACACAACCAAGGAGGGCAAGCTCAAGGTCTCAAAGTAAGTAAAAACCTGAAAAACACAAAGTAGGGCTAAATGCTTCAGTGTAGGCTATGCAAATTCATCATGTAATGGGCAAGTAAAACCTTGCACCTTGTTAAGGCTCACATGAAGCTCAAGTCAATTTTATAGTTGCATTTAATTTATGCCAGATACTTGACAAATCAAGATTCAAATCAAGAATTCAAATCACATTTTATTTAAATTGGGAATCAAATTGAATTGTAAGATTGAATATAATTCTCAAAATTGATCAAAAACAATATAGCTACATGAAATACCTTGACTAACAAAACAACATTAGATCCTTTCCTTTCCTTTCCTTTCCTTTCCTTAGAGTTAGATGATTTTTCAGCAATATAATGCCCAAACGTTTTAACCAACAAAAAGTTAAGTCCTTTAAGTTTAGAATATAATAATAGCTTGACACTGATATCAATAAATAGTGCAGATGTTCTAATAAAATTTAGGTATATGAACCACACAAGGAACAAAATAACAACACGATGCATTTATAAACAAAATGATTGTAGATACTCTCCTGCTCTTCAAACATAATAATACAATATAAGGCTCCATATATTTAGCAGAAAATAACTTATCGCTGCAAAATATTTCAGGGAAATCTTTTGTTTAAAATCACCTATTTTATGTTCAATTGCAATACCAAAAATCAAACATTATTTTCTAGCATTTAAGAGTGCAGAAGAAAAATATTTGGCCATGTTTAGTTATGGAAAATATTTAGGACCTGTTCATTGCAGAAGATAATTTCCTGTTTTCAGTTTTCTTAGAAATTGAAGTGGTCATTTTCATTGAAAACTAGGAAAATATGTTCATTTATAAAGCAAAAAACTAATTTGTAATTTTTAAAAAAATATATATTTTAATAAAAAAAATTTTCACATATATTTTGAAAAATAGTAGATTGTATATCAAATGAAATTGAGAATAAATAAAAACCATGAAAATTCTATACCAAATCTTTTATTATACTAGAAATTTTCAAAAAGAATTGAAAATAAAAAAGAAATCGACAAACAAATAGAAAAAAGAAACATTGAGAAACAAAAATTAGAAAAGAAAGGGAAAAGTTTAATCTAGACATTGAAGCCAAGTTGAAGGGACCAAAAGTCCAAAATAAGGATTATTACCGAAGAAAAAATAGAGAGAAAATAAAATAAGAATAGCTCAGTGCAAGAATCAGATCCAAAGTAAATGAGTTTTCAGAAAAAAAATGAATGTGGAACAACAAATTCATTTCTGCAATTAGAATTTGAAACCCAGCCAAACAATGCCAAAGTGAGGTAAAATTATGAAGCTCTATGTTTTGCTAAAATGAAAACAAGGAATTCTTTTAATGCAGAAACACTGAAAACATCATGTTTTTTCAAAGTCTGGTTAAAACTATAATACTAGAAAACTGGAAAATTGGTTTTCTGATTTCTATTTGGAAAATTATTAAGTCTACAAGTAAACACTTAATTTTCTTCTATGTTCTTCTCAGTTTCCCAATTTTTAATTTATCAAATGAACAATTGGAAAACAAGAATTATAGAGGGTTACAATTTCAGACAATAAAACGCTTTCTAGTTTCCAAAGATTAAGTATAGGGTTTTCATGTTAATATTGAAGTTATATTTTTTAGATATATTGGGTTCTATTAACACAATTCTGAAATAATCAAACAAATGTACAACAAAACAACAACAACAATTATATGAATCCTTTGTTTCTAATATCCACTCTGATCAGGTTAAAACCAATGCAAAGAAAAATATAGGCCGAAAAAGAAAGTTTTGAAATAACTTTTTGTAAAAAATTTTGAAAAGGAACTTTAAAATCATTTGATATATTAATAAAACGGACAACGGATGAAATAGGGAACAACTAACTAGGGTCTGATGAATGAATCTATTCATATTAAATTCGCCCAATTCACTATGAGTTTACTGAATTGAGCCTGGATTGAAGGATACTTCCAGTTCAGCCTGTACATGCAAATTGAAAATGTAGAGAATCAACTCAAAATGCATGATTCCAACCAAAAGTATTCTAACAATATTTGGACCAAATCATAATGAATGGGTCATCTTGGATCATAAATCACAACTCTCTACTCCCTTGCCAAGTCAAACCATCGCTTGCATCTATGAGTGGACAATGCAGATGCCTATCTTTCAACATTATATTTACATGTTAGAATGGCCTTGAATGAACTTCATTCATACAATAAAAGAATATTCCGAGTACTAGTTTGTTCAATAATAAGACAACGATTATGCAAAGAATAAAGAACTGGTTCCACTACCACAGTTTTGGTAGTTATTTATTCAACTATGATCTTCGTGTTAAAGCATTTTTTTATCCCCTTTTAATGTGTGACTTTGTAGATAGTAAATCCAAGAGTATTGAATAAATCATATGAGTAACAAAAGACTATAATTTTTAAATATGATTTGTAACATATGAACTTTAATTAATTTGCAAAATTAAATACTCCCTCCATCCAAAAAATTTTGTCCTAGTTTGACTTTTGCACATTAGAAAAATATGTTTAATGTTGAATTAAAAACAGATTTTGGGAGAAAAATTATTTCTTTATTTTTTATATAATCAAATAGCTTTAAAATAAAGTTCAATCTAATTCTTAGATTTAATCCTTTAACCCCTAATTTATAAATGCAGATTTTTAAAATCCTAATAGATATCCAAAAAGAAAATAAAATCATCATTTAATCTTTAATTTCTACCCTTAACTCCAAATATATATCTCTATACAATTATAATGAAAAATAATAATAAATTATTTTTTATTATTAGATAAAGAAAAGAAATGAGAGGATAATTTGGATTAATAATAGAAGTCACTTTGACTACAGTAGCAATATTATTCACTTAGTGGAATACATGCATAAAAATTATTGAAATCTCAAAAAATGACCCAAACAGAATTATATAGTTCTAGTTTTTCAGTTTCTTAAATAATATTTTTTTTCAAATCAAACAGATTTAGAATATAAAAAAAAATATCAAGAAAATAAAAAATGTTTAATCATCAATAGACCATATATTTATCGCAAGAAGATATAAATATCCTACTAAATTAAAATGATAATAGTTTCAAATTATTCAGTAACGAAAAAAATTATTATTAAAAATAAAATTCTTTCAAAACTAACCTAACAAAAAAATGTTTCAATGAAAATAGATATATAAATATATCAACAAAATATTATATATATTTTTTAAATTAAAAATTTTCAACTGTTTATTCTATCAGATTTTAGTATATAAATTCTATTTAAAAATTTACTTTTTAAAAAATACATCCAATTAAATTTTACAAACATAAAAAACATTAATAAAAATATTTTTTTTTTTCATCTCTCTTAAATAAAAAGTTACATATATTCTATTTGAAAATTTATTTTTAAAAAAATACATCCAATTAAATTATATAAACATAAAAAAAAGAATATCAATAAAAAATATACTTTTTTTCTTTTTTTATCTATATCCTAAAAGAATTAAATATTTATAAATAAAATATAAAAATATTTTTAAATGTATTATTATCATATATATTTATTAAAAAATAAATTTTGCAAAGGTAAAACTTAAACTTTTAATTATTTAATTATCTGTATATATTTATTTAAAAAATATTTTTTTTTAATTCATTAAGAGTCTAATGGGCTGAATTAATATTGTGAGCTACCAACAAAGAATGACCCTCCACTTATTAAATCGGTAAAAATACTTATAGTCGGAAAAATTCGAACTTGAGACCTCTCACTCATTATGTAAGTAAGAAAATATTATTGGTTTAAAATAATTTTATAAATATATTAATAATAAAATTTAATTTTTTAATTGGCTATGACTATGATTATCTTAGGATATTATAAATTTCACTAAAACCGTTATCGGAAATCTCATTATTTCTCCCTATTCCCATTTTTATATATAGTATATATATACATAAACCTTTTTCTAAGTAGAAAATATACAGTAAAGGGAAAAAAAAGGAATCCTCCCAAAAATTTTCTTAAATTAAATAAACAAGATGTTCCAAGGATTCTCTAAGTCAACATAAAACTGTAACTTTTGCTTAGTTTTTCCTTAATGTACCCCTATATTAATTCTTAAATTATCTACATTATTTCATTATAATTAAATGACTCATACTAGACTACTCTTGAAACTAATCAAAATGCATGTTCAATGCAAGAATCAAGACGATAAAGTTATAGATTGACTAATATTGGTAGCAACAATAATGATTTTCTTAATAAATAGGATAGGATAAGAAACTTAAAAAATAGGATAAGATAAGAAACTTAAAAAATCTTCTTCTCCTACAAAAGGAAATAGGACAGTAATTTGAAACAAATGAATAAGGGAAGTATGACAAGAATTACAGAAAGGAGGGAGTAATTAAAAAATTGAAGGTCAATATTACAAAAGAAAAATAAAATTCAACACTAACAGCAGCTACAAAAATTGCTTGACTTAATAAAGGTTTTTTTTGAATATAATTCTACAATAAAATACTTGAATTTAATAGATTAAAAACCAAATGCATATGTATGTATTATGAGAGAAAAAATAGAATGCTTCGCCAAAGCTAGAGACAAGGATGCCAAGCACGTACCTTCTTCATAACTTCTTTTTTAATTTGATAGTTGGAAGCTTCTAAAAATACCTTCCCTGATAATTTCCTTGTGAACTAACAACAAAATCAAAGTAGCTCAAGGACATGAAGAAAGACTCAAAGATAACAAACAAAGAAAAAAGTCTCTCTTACCAATTGATAAAATCTTGACATTGTAAGCACTGCACCACCCTATAAGAGAAAAGGAAAATTTAAAAAAGATGCCGGGGGAATTCCATAAAATGTTTAATGCTTAAAAAGTACCCACAAATTAAGCCAATTTGACAATAGGAACACCTTCAAAACCATTGACCGAAGTTCTCCCAGCCCAACTTTTAGAGCATCAAGGGATGCACCCTTCCACTGCCTAAGCCCATGTTCCAAACTACCTTGATCAATTGAAAACTCAGGTAATTCCCATGTGCCTGGAAAAGTTCCTATTGCTTCACTGGATGAAGGGAGTGGCAATGTCATTACAGAATAACAGAAAATTAAAAATTAAGAATAGTTATTTTATTATGCACTTTAAATTAATTCTTTTCCTGGAAGTAGGAGGCCCTTTAAATATTAAAAAATCAAAATGGCCATGACTGGCTAATAAGCATGCAACCATGAGAGAAATGCAATATAAGAGATTAGTTGAACCACCACCACCATAGTTCAAACTAGAAAGGGACAGTTTGCAGGTTGTGAATTAAAGTTTATTAGAACGAGGAAAGAGCGAATTAGGGGCCACATAGAGGGATAAGAATGAATGAATGAAAAAGAAAATGAGGAATAATGAACAATCACTAGATTGGAAGACTACCACCTTTTACAATCACTAGATTGGAGAATACAACCTTTTGCAATCACTAGATTTGAAGATTGGTGGCCGCAGAGGGATGAGAATGTATGACTAAATGAAAAAGACAATAAGGAATAAGAAGCAATCAATAAATTCGAAGAATACAACCTTTTAAATAATACATCTTTGATGACAAAGAAAATTCCAGATAGTACTAGATTGGAAAATGTCCTAAATAGGAAAATTGGCGACGAAAAATGATCAAGAATAAATAATCCTAAATCTGATTTTTTTATGACTACGTCAAATTTCCTCAATTAGAATGGGGAAAAAAGTCATATCACAATATATTAGGATTAAGGCTTCATTTAAATGAGATTTTAGAATTCAAAACCTCAGCATTTACAGGATTTTGTAGATTGCAAGTGTTTCGACATTCATATAAATATCCTATTCAATGAAATAAAAAGTTGATATTTTTCATAATAAGGATTACTTATTTAACAACTGGATTTTGAGTTGATTTAAAAAAACATGTGTTGCATTTTAATATATAATAATTAAACCTTTACAACAACAGCAACAACGACGACGACGACGACGACAACCATAACAATAACAAATAAATTTATCTTTTTGAAATTAAAAAGTCGTCTATCACCTCTTCCTTCTAATATTTCTCCCCCTGAAGAGGTGACTAGACAAACAAATGAGGCTCAAACTCTCTAAAAGTAACATCCATACTTACAAAATATTTCCTAAAAAGAGGATAACAACACTTGTATCCTTTTTGAGTTGTAGAGTAACCAACAAACAAACTTCAAGGCTCTAGGATCTAATTTGCTTGGATCATTCTGATGAACAAAACAAACAGAACCAAAAACTTTAGAAGGCACAATATAAGAATTTTTTCCTTGAAGAACCTCTAATGAAGTTTTAAAATTCAAAATACAAAAAGGCATACGATAAAGTAAGTAACAGTTAAAATAGCATCTCCCAATATGGTTTGGAAAGATTCATAGTGAACATAAGTGACCTACCTATTTTCAATAAATGTCTATTTTTCCTTTCAGCCACTCTATTTTGAGCACTGGTATTAACACAACTAGTTTGATGTATGATACCATTAGAATCTAAATAGGTACGAAAAACTGTATTTATGTATTCAATACCATTATCAGTTCTTAGAATTTTAACATGCGTATCGAACTGGGTGCAAATCATTTTATGAAAGTTCTGAAAACACGAACAAACTTCATTTTTTGTTTTCATCAAATAAACCCAAGTCAATTTAGTGCAACAATCAAAGGTCACAAACCATCTATAACCAAAAAAAGAAACAATTTTAGTATGACCTCATACATCAGAGTGAATAGGAGCAAAAGGAACCAAACTTTTATTATTAAGTGAGGGATAAGAATGCTTAGTGTGTTTTGCAAGTTCACAAGCGTCACATACCAAAGAATCCAAATCACACTTAGTAACCAAAGTGGGAAACAAACGTCCTAAAATAAAAAAAGAGAGATGGCCTAATCTCCTATGCCATTGAACAAATTCATGAGAAGGTTTTCTAGAAGTTCCTAACAAAGCTTGACTGGTACCAGGATTTGAAAACCGACAAACGTCATCCAACAGATACAGTCCATTGCGCAAGCTACCACTGCCAATCGTTCCCTCCATGTTCAATTCCTGAAAAATACAATGAGTTGGGTAAAAGGTTATTACAATTAAGCGTTTTCGTGATTAAGCTAACAGATAACAAATTAATAGGAAATTGAGGAACATAGAAAACAGAAGAGAATTTAATATTGGAAGTACTATCAATAGAACCTGTGCCAGAAATCGGTGCAAAAGAGCCATTCGCAATACGAATTTTTTCAGTGCCTTGATACTTGGAATATGTGAGGAAATGGTTTATAGAGTCTATTGTATGTTTATTTGCTCCTGAATCTATCAACCAAGAGGGTTTCGCAATTTTCGCAAGAGAGGTAAGAAAAACATTACCTGAATTAACAAAATTAGAAGCTGCAGCAAATGAGGAAGATTAAAGCTATGAAAACAACCGTTTTAAGGACTGATTTTCCCTATCAGAAAAGCTACCAGCAGTAGATAGTTCCTTAGACAAAGCTCCACTATCAGATACGTGTGCCTATGGTCTAGACAAACTGACTCGCTACTTGGAAGTCCATTTAATTTCCAACAAAACTCCTTAGTGTGTCTATTCTTCCCACAATAGTCACAAAACAAATGGTCTCTATCCAAAGAACCTCTCTTCGCAGCCTGTATTTGTTCTTTTGCTGAATTTACAATCAACCCTGCATTATCCATCGTAGATCTGTGAACCATGGCACTCTTCTTAATTTCCCTCTTGCTGTACAAATGAGTATGCCTATCGCAAGGATGGAAAAGGATCCCGTCCAAGAACCTGGACTCAAATCTGATCATACTCGTTATTTAGGCCAGTCAAAAAATCATACACTCGTTCTACCTCAATCAATTTCTGAACTTGAGTCGCATCATCAGCACATTTTGCCTGAAATTCTTGGTAATAGTCTAGTTCTTGGCATAACCCACTAAGTTCAACAAAATATTGAGCGATAGTCAGATCTCCCTACTTGGTTTCATGAACTTTCTGCCGCAACTCATACCTCTAAGCATAATTTCCAATTTGCGAATAAGTCTGTGAAGCAACATGCCATCTTTTCTTAGTTGCATCAAGCAGTAAATATCCACGTGAAATGGAAGGCTGCATAGAATTTATTAGCTAAGACATAATAAGGGAGTTTTCCGATTTCCACTTATTATAACCAGGAATGTAGAAACTGGTTTTGGCACTCCACTATCAAGATATTCCTACAAACCTCTAGCCTCAATGAATAGCAAGCAGGACCGAAACCAAGCCAAGTAACTCGTGCCATCTAACTTCACTGGGCTAATCTAAAGTGAAGGATTCTCCGAGTGAAAAATCACGTCTACCTTTTTTTCGTCATCCATACTGTCAATCTAAACAATTCAATAGCCGATTTAAAGGAAATTGCAGAACCAGAAAAATTTGTAGTCACGGCAACAGTGGCATATACAAAGGAACTACCACAAAAAATCAAAAAATGGACTGAGTGACCAGTGGGTTAGGGTCGCAGCACCAAAACAAAGCCACCGGAGCAAGAATCATCGATAGAGGTCACCGGAAAACCGCCGTATGTGCCGACACGTGAGGAAAGGCCAGAACCTTCTGGCGATGCGTGTGCACACACATGTGACAGGATGGCGATGGGGTCAAGCGAGAACGGCCGATCGGTGGCTGCTCCTTCTGAAGTGGGCGGTGACGTTCAACTACCTCCCCTGGCGGTGCTGCTTGCAACTCAGCCTTGTTGCGAAAAAACCCTAGGCCGGAAAAACACGGCTGAGCTCTGATACCATGAAGATTTTTTAAGAAAGAGAGTTTATTTCTTTGTATTCTATTAAACTCTATACAATTTCTATTCTATATATACACAAAGGACAGTTCTAATATGGTAATCTAAATAGGAAAAAAACTTAAACTAAGAAAGACAATATTCTATTAATTACACAAATCTCTATAGAATCCTTTCCTTATTTCTATTCCTCTTCATTCAAAGATAAGTCTGCATTAAACAATTTCCAATACTTTTGAAATTGAGAACATCATTTAATAATCTTATTACAAATTTTCAAAATCTTTTTCACAAGCTACTTTAAGTCGAGCCTCCAAAACAATTCACATTGATAAGGTTCTTCCATCCACCTTGATAGGCTTCTTAGAAACAATTCTAGGACAAATTTGGAAATTTTGAGAATTTCTTCAACAAAGAGAAGAATTTTCCTAATATGGTGCTTGGTAGTTTGAACAATCAAGACCACTTATTCCCTGTTCAACTTTTAGCAACCATTACCTCTAATCAAACAAGAGGGATTTTGATTTTCTTCTTTTTTATTGGAAGAAAAAAAAATCAACATTGGCTATGTGGATGATTCTCTTTATGCCTTCATTTATTAGTGTCAGCAAGGAGAGAATTTGAAACAGATACCACTTTACAATTTTACTTTTAAATGTAAGAATGGGACACCCCAAACAACACTGTACAAATCAGCATGATAAATCCAATATGCATTGAGACAGATAATTTGCAATCAAAACATTTCACCCAAACCCAAATAATCAGAAGCAAAATCCAATATGATTCAGACAATAAGGGATGCAGTGGCCATTATTAAATCGTGAACATGAAGTTGTATTTTATGCAAATTTGAGTGTCATCAATTGCTTCTAATTTTCATTTCATTCCCAACTCTTCCACTTTGCATTAATTTTTTGATAATCAACTTACAAATTTTTTATGGAGTTCACTCCATCTCCCTTGAATGCAATTAGATACAATGAGATTTAGATCCATTTCAACATTTCTCATGCAAGAATTCAGTAAAATGACTAGCAAGGGCCAGTGAAAGGTACCTTGAATAATCTTGAACTAGATGAAGGAAAATCTCAGCCTCTAGGTCTTCAGTGGACAATTTCCTTGAACAAGAAATGTTTAACCTTTTCCTAACAGCAAGCAAAACATTTCTATATGAAGGCCTCCAACCCCTACCACGACAAGGAATGATAGATACTAGTCAAGATGTAATAAATTCAACTCTGATCATCAATTCAAATAGGGGATATGACAAACTTAAGCTACTAATTAACTCTTTGAACCCAATTCATAAGATATTCAAATTCAACTAGTTGTAATCAAGTCAAATTGAAAATTAAATAGAGCAACTTGAGATCCCAAATGAATATTTTAATGTTTTTATAAAATTTGATATTAAGAGATGGCCACTAAAATAAAGGAGGTAGCAATGGTGGTAGTATGTTAGTTAAAAGGTAATGGACCACCTTTAAAGAAGAGTTAGTGTTGAAATGAGGAAGTGCAACGGCAATCCGAGCAAAAAGAGATTGCTATATGCAACTACCCACGTTTCAAATTGGAGATGCATATGAAGAAAGTCGCTAAAGAAGATTTATGATCTAACTTGGGTACGAAATGAGAGAGACATCTACAAGTGAGCAAAGGCAAGAGAAAGGAAATGTGGAGATTTAAATAAAAACTAACTACATTAAGGACAAGAATTGAAGGTCTTTGTCAAAGACAAAGATAAGGAGCAATGAAGATGTTATTTTGATAGCTTATTCAACGATGATAATGCAAAGAATGGGCAACATGGTGCCAAGACAAGAATGTAAACTACACCTAGATGATAAGCACCTCGAAAGTCAAGGGGGATTTGAAAACAATAAAAACAAGTAAGGCTTGAGGACTAGATGGGATTCCTACTGAAGTATGTAAGTACTTAAAAGAAACAAAAGTAGCAGGATTGATTCATTTATATAATAATATTTAATTTCAAAGAAAATACTTGGAGCATCGAGGAGAAGAATTCTACCACCATATCTAAGAATAAGGGGGACATCTTAAGCTGTTCAAAGGGGCACTGAGCTCATAAGTCACATTACGAAGCTCTAGGAGAGAGCTATGGAGCATAGATTGGGACTGAAAACTCCCATGGGCACAAAAGAAAGATTCACATATAACTGTTATTGAACTGGAGAAGATTTATGATAGAGTGATAACAGATGTGTTGTAGCATGTTGTCGAATGTAGAAGATTTTCAGTTCTATGCATAAAGGCGTTCAAACACATGAATGGGAGACCTATCACTAGTGTCACAACTATTGGAGGTCACATAAAGGACTTCCCTTCAACAATTGGTCAACACCAAGGATCAACTTTAAGTCCTTACTATTTGCATTAGTCATGAACGAATTGACAAAACATATTTGTGATCATACCCTTGGTGCATGATGCTGTAGATGATATTATCTTAATTGATACAACTCAAACTGCAGTCAACCAAAAGCTAGACTTTCGAGGAGCACTTTAGAAACTAAAGGTTTTAAGGTTAGCCAAATAAAAACAGAATACTTGCATTGCAAATTTAATGTGGAGAAAAATAAAGAGCGAAATAAAGTAACCCTCGATGGAGAGATGGTGCCTCAACACACATTTCAAGTACATGGATCTATTATTCAAAAATGATGCAATGCAGAAGTTAAGAAATTTGCAGTTAGCAAAATTCAAAGTTTCAGCAGTGTTCAACATACCCAGTGTCAGGTTCAGCACACCAAGCGTCGCACTCAATGCTCCCGTGTCTAGCCCAACGCAGTGTCATGTCCTTAAAGCTCATTTCAGAAGTTTGAATTTTCAAAACTTAATTTTAGTTCGTATTCCTATTTTATTTATTTCCTGTTTTAATTAAAATTATTATTTTCTTGGTTTTCTATTGTATAGGGGGCATGCTGCAAGAGCTTAGGTGAGTGGTAAGCGTAAGGCATGCCCGATGAGCAGCGGTAATCAAGTTCTATATAGTTTAGGAAGTTATATTTATTCATAATTAGGTTGAGGTTAGTAATTTTACTACTAATTAGTTTATTACGAGCGTGTTGCCAAATTGTTTTTCTTAACGAAAAGGTAATGTAGTCAGAAAAGTGAAAATATTATATTTAATTTTCTTTTTTTAAAGAAGTGATGGAATGGATAATGCAATATGTAAAAGCTATAATGAATATATAGAATTTTTTTTAAAAAATTATAAATAGTTGGATATTTGATTATTTTAGAGGCTATTTAAGTTGTAGGGTTTAAGGTAAAATCATTGTAATTGTACGCTTGAGAATATTTTAGGAAATTATTAGGTATAGAAATTGTATTTTAAACACTTTAATTAATCAAGAAATACTTGATTGTTAAATTTGATATAGTACTTAAAGATTGTGTATATTTTGAGTAAGATAAATATTTTGTTGTAATCATCTTAAAGCTATTAAACTTATTGTATTAGATCTATTTTATTTTTATTTCACATTGTGCTCTCAAATTTTTATTTATAGCTTTAATAGTACATATTTGTTTTAATGATAAGCATAAAATCCAGATTTAATATTTTTTTATTTTATCACTTATTCCGATGAAAAATTATTAAATATATAAAACATACTCATTTTTTGTGTTTTAAATTTCTCAAATTCCACCTAATAAGTAATATAATTTTTAATGATTTATAAATTACCTTTCACAAATTTCTCATATATTTTTTACCTTAACATAAAGGAAGTATTAAATAATCAAAACATAATATTGTACAAATTGAAACCATAAGGATAGAATGGTTAATTGGTAGCAAAATGGCATTATTGAAATTAGAAAGATATCGAAGTGCTAAAGTGAAAGGGTAGCATTATAAAATAAAAAAAACAAGGGCAGAACGGAAAAATCACTGTTGTGGCAATAGTTATTTCTCCACGCCCTTTAGTATATATAAAAATTTGCAACGCTATAATTAGCCCACTTGAACCCAACACTATAAATGAACAATTATTGTTATTATGAATTTTCTTTAATAATATTGTGTTTATTTTATCATAAGGCTTTGCGCTAATCTTATTATTTTAAGGTATTGGACTAGATTTTCTTTATCTTTTAGGGGTTTAATCATATATCTATCCTTTATCACAGTACTTGATTAATGTATGATGGATAAATGACAATGCTAATGGAGTTTAATGTGACAAAGTGAAAAACCCACAAAGCTTAAGACAAGTTTTATGAAACTGCAACTCAACCAGCAAAGATGTGTAGTAATGAGTGTTGGGCATTAAAGGAAAATCACAAATATAGGATGAATGTCTCTATGGTCACATGAGATTGGAAAAAATTCAAAATGAGTGTATTTGTGAGAAGGTAGCCCAAAAAGGATAAAATCAGAGAAGGAATATTAAGGTGGTCAAACCACGTGTCACAGACTGCTCGTAGTCCTCAAAAGGAAAATAAAGCATCTTAAAGTAGATGAGACTAGAAAGGTGAGGAAGACCCAAGATGACATGGAAGTAAGTGAATGAGAAAGATATAGACATACTTGCTCTTTCTAAAAAACTAACGCTAAATGAGCAACACGGAAGAATCAAATCCATGTAGCTAACCCACTAGCTGGGAATAAGACTTAGTTGTGTTGTTGCATATATGAATAATGTATAATATTCAAATAATTACTTGTCATGTTTCCACTTACCCTAATGAAAAGGCAAACCTCTAGTTTGAGCTAAAAGTGAAGCTCACTCAAGTTTGTTCAAACTTGAATTCCATATCAACCAAAAACTTAGGTTGAGTTTTAAATGGTGATTAATTGGAATACCAGGTGAGTTTTGAGTATGAAGAATATAACTCGAGCTAGTTCAACTTTTGAGGTACAAGTTCTTAAATCAAGTTCATATAGTAGATCAAATCAGAGCTCAACTTGACTTGGGTGTGCACCTAGATTCATGAACATTGGAAAGTCTTGAGGCCCTCAGTTAATAGCCATAAAAATTCAATTAGGTTACAGATTATAGGAGATCAACCCATTTCTTATATACATGTATTATTCCTGTGTTCATTTCATTGTCATACGGTGAATGCCCAGTCGAATCAAAGAAGTTGGCAAAAATTACAGAATTAGTGATAGCACGTGAACATTGGAAAATCAGGAAGTCCTCAGCTAATAGCCATAAAAAATCAAGTTCAAATACCTCAGTGTAGACCTGGCATCTGCAGCAAGGAATAAGAACCGGGATTCGAGAGCTGCAATAAAAGCTTCCCGCTCTTCTAGGTCTTCTTCGATTACAGCATAATCGATGTCTACTCTCCTCTTTGTTACGGATTTTAGCAAGGGACTGAAGTAACTGAAATTATAAAAATGAAAAGTTTGGGAAATTTTAATATATATTCATCGAAAATTTACATGAAAGACAAAATCGAATCTCGAATTTGAGTTTGAAATCAAAACCTGGGACCAAAAAGGATTCTCTCAAGCTCATACAACTCGGACTCATTGGCGAGTTCAAGCACTGATCGAAGATCAGGATCAAATGCACCTGTAATTCAAGACTACAAAAAGGGAATTATGAGAATGTATATTACCAGTCAAAAGGCAAACACAGAGGGAGAGAGGTGCACCTTGCCCATATTCTGATATTCCGCCGTTACTACGGCAGACAACTCCTACTAGACTCTTCCTATTCCTAACTGCGCTAAGAACCTGAAGGACATCAACATTGCTGTTTGGGTAGCAAGAAAATGCAGAAAAGGAAAAAGGGAAAATATTAACGAACAATGATTCTTACTGAGAGAGTGTGTCTTCGGTTGGCAGTGAAAGTGACCACGGAAAGGGAAGAGAGGTGAAGAGCTGGAGCAGAAGCACTAATCGAAGCCATGTTTTGTTAAATCCCAGGTCACTTGGCCACTCGTTTTTAAAAGATTAGTATCCCGTGGGTGGGTTCAAATCGAAAATAAATCGAAGCAAATCTTACAAACCGAAAATAAAAAATAAATCATCCTCAAACAAAAAAGAAAATAAAAAATAAATCAAATCAAATAATGCATAGGAATCAACCTAATTAACCAAATCAATTTCATTCCACTCTTACGGGTATATTGGATTATTATTTTCTTTTCATCCGCTGTGTCGCATCAGTCGTGGTTCATTCAAATTTTTTTTTTTTTTCACTTTTATATGTTTCATTCTTAATTGTTATCATTATCATTGTTATTAAAAAATAAAAAATAATTATTTTAATGGGTCATTTAGTAGGGTCAATTAAATATTTAAATGGGATCAATTACATATTCTAGTGGGTCAATTTTGAAGAAAATTATAAGGACTATTTATTAAATTTTCTTTAATTTGGAGGGTCGAATGACCCTACTCATAAAGATGCAGCTATGTCTGTACACTAATGAAATCTATATGTCAGTTACGGAGTCAAGCTCTCTCTCTATAATCTATGCGCAAGCCATGGATTTCGAGTTTTCTCTTTCCAAAAAAACTCCTCATTCACTATTTCTCACTTTTTGATGATTTTAAGGTTGGATGAAGATTAAAAAAGGTATATACAACCACTAATTTATAGGTGATGAAAAATAATTCTTTATTAATTATAGATCCATGGCTATTTCACTCATTCCTTTCTTTTCACTCTCTCTCTTGATGCATCGCTCCCTCTAAAGATAGAAAAAGAAAAATGGATAAGAAGGGCAATTGTGTAATTAAAATTTTTTTTCTCACCTCATAATTGCATTATGTACCTTGATAAATAGAAAAATATAAAATATTGACATAAGAATTACGTTGTAACAAAACCAATATATAAGGAAAAACAAATGTATTTAAAAAAAAAAGGACCGATTAATGAATTGTGCATTATATAGGGACGTAATAGTAACTATCCCATATTTAGATGCAACTATATTCCCTCTCATCTACAGATTTCAATAACCTCGATATGTTATCGTAATTGAAAAAAAGATTAAAATTTCTAATTGAATCAGGCACCACAAATGCTAAGGTATATAATACAAAACAAAGACAATACAAGTACAACTAATTAAAAAAAAAAAAGGCAAGTTCTCCCACCATTATAATTATCTAGCCCATAATGAGAGTTCATTATAATACCTTCGTATTTTCTATTTGCTCTTCCATTTTGTCACTACACCACAAGGGTAAATGCTCTTTCATCGATCTCTCATTTCATTTATCAAATTTTATTGCATGTAGAGGTGATCACTACCTCAAGCCCGATATTGCCCCTCTCCCCCATGAATCTATTGGAGTTTGAATAGAAATATCCTGAGCATTTGAATTCATATACAATTTACAGGATATGTCCTCCTAGTTAATACTATTGTAAGATCTATAAAAGCTCCTTCTAACGCTTAAGACACATTGCTCATATTCTTGCTATGAGTAGTAAATCTTAGGCTCTCTCCTTCAAAAAACTATATAGACCTTATATTTGCTTTTTCTAAGGCTTGGATTCATACTTCAATTACAACTGATCTTACAACTTTTCTATGGAGGGTAAATGAGAGAAAGCCAAAGGTTGTGTTTATCAGATATTGTTTTGAGAACAATAAATGAGTTAAAGCCAAATGATGCACATGGGAAATGTTTGAATTACATACAAAGACAAGCATAAAATTTTCATTTTTAAAGTCAATCTATTGGGCTTCCTTTCTTCGCTTTCACTTATGCCTAATTCCTTATGTTAGCGTAGAAAAACTTGCATGCATGTTGACATTTATGCAAACAAGACGCTTTATAGGTTTTTCATGATTACTTCCATTAAGAGAAAACTCAAAATTTGAATTTCAAACTTTCGTTCTCTCTTCTCTTTATTAAATGTAATTCACCTACAATTAGTAGGGTTAATATGGTCATTTCAACTACACAACCATAAATTGTACATGAAACCATTTTAGTCTCATTAAATTGACTAATGATTTTATTTTTTCAAAACATTGCATCTTTTCTTTTTTATTTGATTTCTAAAAAACTAAAAAAAATTTTCAAAATGGTGAAAAGATATAAAAAGAAAAAAAAGCTAAGGGAGTGTATTGGATTATGATTGTATTTAGATTTTAAAAGAATTATAGAGTTTGACAGAATTGAAAGATTTATATAGATTCTACTAGAATTCTACATCGAGTTTTATAGAATTGGTGAGACTTTTTTTATAGATTTTGATTGACTTTGATGGAATTATAATGATTTTTATATATTCAATCAAAATTAATTTGAGAAACTAATTGAACAAATTAAAAAGTTTTGGAGTCTAACTGAAAAACTAAAAAATAATGAAGGCCAAAAAGTAAATTGTTTCATCTTCTCCAAAATCGATTTTTTTTCTTTATTATAACCTTACCGTCGCCAACAGTAAAAAGTTTGTAATGGTCAGCGCTGCTAGCAGCCATTCTGTGCTCCTAGAATAGTAATTATATGGTCAAAAGACCACAAGTTTCTTAGAAACTCGCATATATATATATATATATATATATATATATATATATATATATATATATATATATATATATATATATATATAGATATAGAAAAAA
>CANUEP010151541.1:0-25191 GCA_947857235.1 Jatropha podagrica | reverse complement strand
GAAAATAAAAAAAATTAAAATTTTATAAAAAAATGAAAAATAGAATGCTAGACAAAGAAAATGCCTTGAGCTTCTTTTTATTTCAGCTTTTATATATATATATATATATATATATATATGTGTGTGTGTGTGTGTGTGTGTCTCTATTGATGAATTAAAATAAGAAAATATTTTTTTCCATAATAAACTCACAGTTTAAAAATAGAAAAACAAATCTGTAAAAGTGATAGGATGTGAAACCATAATATTGTACTTGTTTCTATAATAAACATCACTCTGCAGAACCAAGACAAGAGGGCCTGGCTGGCTTTCAAAGACAATCCGGGATAAGTTTCATCCACAATCTACAGTCTCTCAACTTATCACTATCATTTAATTTCAATCCACAACATAAAAATCACCAGAGTAATCAAAATTATTGCAAAAATCATCATAATCTAAAATTGTCCAAGTGCTGTTTAGTCAAAGACCCTCAAAGAACTTCAAAAAGTCTTCAAATGTCTCTCCGTGCCGTATTTTGGCCACTGATCCATCTTCTTCGACCTAAAATAAATAAGTAAATCAAATTTTGAGAACTTGTTTTCTAGGCAAGGAGAAATCACGACGTTCAATTATTTAGCAAGAAGCATAAGATGATTTCTATGGATAAGAGGCATATATTAACATTGGCAAACTGAAAGCAGAGTGAAAAAGAATGTTGCATATGGTTTGTACAGATGATACGTGCTAAGTGATCCCTACCCAGTATTCAGGAGGGCGCATCTTCAGATTGTATGTTGATGCCATACTCATGCAGTAGGCACCAGCATCATGAACTACCAAACCATCTCCCTGCAAACCACAACTTGTTCAGAATATAAAAAAGGATCATCGCTGCGGCCATGGCAAAAAGAAGCAGAAGAAAGTTACCTTAGCAGGGGTTGGAAGTTCTCTGTTCTTTCCCAAGAAATCAGCAGACTCACAGACAGGACCCACCACGTCAAAAGTTGAAACCTCAGCATTTGGTGGTGCAGGAGAAACTAGCTCTATGTGCTGCGACGAAACGTTGAAGACTCAATTTTGACAAAATAAATAAGAAGCAAAACCAAGTATTCATGTGTAGAAGGGGTCAGGTGGGCAGATTAGTTGCAATTGCCATTCAAAGTCATAAAAAGAGATGAATACAAAACCCACATGAAAGGCAATTAACCAGATTGCTTCTCTCTAAAAATAAGACCAATACATTACCACAATTTCTAACAACATGTAGGAAAAAATAATGCTACAATTTACCACAATATGCTTGGGCTGCAATGGCTACCAACTTGCAAGCATGTAAACAAATAGTTCAGATACCAAATTACTTTTAGAATGTGCCATGGATGTTCAACTAACAACACCCACATCATAGTGGGGTTAGCAAATCGGAAGCATGCCTGTAAAAAAGTCCAAGATGAAAGGTAATGATAAAATAGCAACCCCCTAGCAGCACTTCCTTGTATAAATAATAAAAAAAAGTTAAATAAAGTAAATAATACCTTCAATATACAAAGTATAATCTACTGTATTCAGCTCCTATCATCAGTATCATGAAGATATGAGATATGGGAAGTGAGAAATAAAATGTGATTAATAGATAAGAATAGTTTAATTTTCAGTTGATACAGCTACACACATCTCAAGTATTTGACAAGAAGCCTAAAGCAATGCAATTAGATTTTGCCTTTGAACAATGGCAAAAGTAAACAAGCAAATCATCTCGAGATTAAAAAGTAACAAAAGTTCAGATACACAAGAAATACAAAATAATCTGCTGCCAAACGTCACAATACAGGTTCATCATTCTTCAATACTTACTTGGTATGCATCATAAAGACTGGGTCGAATAAGTTCAGCCATGCTGCCATCAATCACAATAAAATTTTTAGTTCCGTTAGTTTTCACACCCGTGACCCTGTTGACCAGGCAGCAGGTATTTGCAATTAATGATCTCCCTGGTTCAATGATGAGATTAAGATCCCGTGAGAGCACCAAATCTCGAACCTAAATCAAAACCGATAATGTAAAGTTAAGTTGATTTTAGTTACAAATGAACAGAACTGTTAGCATGTGGAAACTTGGTCTAATGCTCAGAAGCTGATGATGATCAAGGTAAAAAGTAAACTCCTGGCCCTTCAAACACCAATAGGATTTAACAATGCACAAATCATTGAAAACATGGGAAATAAAGGAAATTGGCTCTTAAGGACTCATTATATATTCCAATGGACTACATGAATGATTTACAGGAGACACATGTGGATGCACGAGTTATCAATAGGATGAGAGGCATGAGACAAGATTAAAAAGGATGATCCTCACAGTGTCGATGAGGTCTCTTGGTGTGGGAAGGACAGCACCAGCATGATAATAATCTATACCCAAACCACCTCCTATGTTTAGGTAATTAACTTCAAAGCCTTGAGCTCGAATTTCATCAATAAAGTTGATCATAAGCACCGCAGCGTCCCTGAATATGTCCACCTAAAACACATCACAAAGAGAATTTTGATTTTAACATGTCCAAACACCAAAGAAGTGTCCATTTGTGGATAAAGAAGAAATACACACAAACATACCTTACTGAAAAAATTTTGAAGAGTAAAGTAAACAAGAGTAAATCAAATGAGGAAGGATCGTATATAATGATAAGTCACAGCCAGATAGGAAAAGGATTAAAATTACCAGTTGATATCATCCTCAGCTTTGCCAAGTAAAACATGAAAATATATTCCTTGTAATGCTTACATGCAAGGGTAACATAAATTCACCACAGATATATTTAAATTACAATTACCAACATTTAAATGGACAACAAACGAATAAGGAGTAAATATTGTGGGTGCCCAAAACAAGTTAGAAACTCGAACGACATTTTCTACTCATTGCACTTTAAAAAGAAAGGTTTAAGGCACAAACATGATTGTCCCTGAAATATGAGGGTTTCCCATGCCTCATTTATAAAATTTAAGCAAAATCCACTTTACCAGCCTTCCATCTCCAGACTTGGGAATTGGCAAACTAAAGGCTGTCTAGTTGATAAGTTGATAGAAATTAGAACACATAGTCGCACATCTTCAAAATGTACAACTAGATGAGGTAAATGAAAACAAAGTGAAAATTTATCATTAATCTACAATAAGCAATTACATTCCTAGTCCAAGATACGTGAACCCAAATTCCAAATTGCAGCAGGGAAAGTGCAACACAATACGAGCTGTCAACTGTTAAGATACCTTTGTAATGGTTGAGCCCAGATGGCAATGAGCCCCCACAAGCTTCAGCTCATCAGGTTGTGACTTAACAGCATCCAGAAACCATTGCAGTTTTTCATTTCGAATACCAAATTTAGAGTTTTTGTTCCCAGTGGCAACATAAGGATGGACCTAAAGAACATAAATGAAAAATACCTATTATTCATCACAATTATTTCAAATACAGCAATTTCAACGAGAATCTTTGTCATACAGTTTTACAAACTTAATCAGCTTAAACCAGTTATCTCAATTGTCCAGAAACTGATAATCTATGATTATAGCGCATTATCACGTCTAAATATTCAGAGTTTTATCATGCAGATGAATGAGAATGCACTGGAATATGGTATTGTTGGCTAAGGTATAAGGGGCTGCCAACCAGTACCAGAAGAGACATCAATGATACTGACCTTGCAGCATTACCTCTCCCTGAAAAGGAGGTGATCCAGCCACACAGTTGGATGAACAGTAAAGCAAAGGAGTTAGCACTGGTTGTATCGATGATATTGACAGATTATACAGATAGAATGTGAATAATAACGGCTTTGTTTCATCAAATATATCACGAAAACTTGAAAAGCTAAATACATTAGCATCAACCAGACTTTTTTGCTCTACTAGAATAAAGCAATTTTAATCAATTTCAATTCCCAAAAAGACACATACACACACAAAAATATTAAAAATGGGTCCTAGAAACTAATCATCAAAACCACTTCTCAAACAACTTCCATCAACACCACCATTTCAATACTACAATATAATTTCACATACAAATACCGAGGCCCAAGTTCCAGTTCCTGATCTTTGAAATCTCAGATTCTGATAAAAAAGCATGAAAGACCTCTTACAATATAATATCAGCTTGAGATTAGACAAAAATTTCACCAGGAAAATAACCGATAAAAATTATTTTCTATTAGAAACAAAGCATCTTATTAACTTACATAGGTAGGCCATGAATGGACTCAGTCAACAAGCAAAGACTTCTATATTCCCAATTACTGATTTACTACAATATTGCCACATTTGGTATGACCAAAGATTCTAATATTGCTCTGTTTACCCTGGAATCACTTACTCTATGCAACAAATGCGAGTATCTAGTTGTTTAAAAGAAAGGGTTATTACCTGAGGGTCAACATCTGGATTAATTCGAAGTAAAACGTTAACCTTTTTGCCAGCGATTCTAGCAGCTGCTACAATATTCTCTAAATCAAATTCACTATCCACATTAACAAAAACACCTTCTTGAGCAGCTAAAACCAAATCCTCCAAAAGCTTCCCATTTCCATTAAAAATACACCTGCACATTGACACATTAATCCCAATGAGACAAGCAAACACAGATTAAAATTTCAGACCTACCTAACTACGCTAAAATTAAGCAAATAGCCATTTCAAAATTTACCTTTTGGGGTCGAATCCAGCACGAAGAGCCAATCTAAGCTCATTACCACTAACAAGGACAGCCCCACAACCCAACTGCCTCAAATGCTCCAAAATCCTCAAATTATTATTAGCCTTAATTGCATACCCAATAATTGAATTCAATCCTTCTAAAGCATCCCTATAAGCCTCAACATTTCTAGTAATTTGGGGCTTACTATACAAATAAAATGGTCTTTTTTCAATATTCTCCATAATATCCTGGACCTTGAGATTCTCACAGTAGAGAAACCCATCAGAGGATTTTGTGAAACAATGCTTAAAAGGAGTAGTCTTTTGGGTAAAGGTATTTGCTTGTTTTTGGGATAAAACTGCTTTGAGAGAGAAAGGTTTGGAGGAGGTTCTGGTGAATTTTAAAGGTAAAATGGGAATTTTAAGAAATGGGTTTTGGTTTAAAGGATAGGTTCGGGTTTTGGACAGAGAAGGTGGACGGTAAAGGTGGGTGCTAGTGGTGGTCGCCGCCATTGATCAACCAGATACGCTCAAAGCCTTACAGAAACTGTTGTAGGGTTTAAGAACTGAACAAACACTAAAAGGTCAAAGAAAATGTCCAGTTTGGAGTTCTGATTCTGTCCGTGTCCCGTGTAGAAATTGTAAGAAAAAAGTTTTTCACATGCTCCAAAAATTAAAAAATTTCTTATTATAAATCGGATTAGATAGATTCTCGAGAAACTAAAATTTTAAATGTGTTCAAGTTGCATTAATTTTGATATTTTTTATTTATAAAAATATTAATTTTTTTTAATTCATTGAGAAATTTAATAAATAAAAAAAAAAGAAAATAAAGTAAAATGGTACAGCTACACAGTAAGAGATAATCTAATTGTTGAAAACTGAAAGTTATCATAAGGGCTATTAATAGTCTAATACATTATCAACTAAGCATCAGATAGATACATTAAAATCTTTCGTTTTTATATACATAGTGTTTTTTATGATGTGCGCTGTACGTTGATTGTACTCGTTGTATTTATATTCTTTTAATTTTATATATATATATAATATTAAAGTATAAATTTTTATTTAAATTAAAATAAATACAATTATTTAATTTATATTAGATTTTTTCATATAAATTACTTGTAATGTTACTTTTTATATGCTTAGTTTAATTTTTTTATAGTAAAATAGTGTCAAAATAAAACTCAACCTAGTCCTTATATATAAATCTTCGGTCTCTAATTTATTAATGCAAATTCTTGAAACTTTAATAAGCTTTCAAAAAGAAAATTAAGTCATCACTTCATCTCTAGCATGCTGCTCTCAATCTTAAATTAATATCTACATACAACTATAATAATAATAATAATAAATTATCTTTTTACTTCTGAGTAAAGAAAAGAAATAAACAAATGATTTAATTTGATAATGGTAATTATTTTTGCGATAATGACAATATTACTTACTCAATGCATTAGAGAAATGAATACATGCACATACACATAAATTTTTGAAACCCTACAAAATGACTCAAAATAGAAATATATAATTCTAATTTTACTTTTTTTTTCAGTTTTATAAATATTATTTTTTTCGAGTCAAACATATTTAAAATATAATAGAAAAATATTAAGAAAATTAAAAATATTTAATTATCAAGAGATCATATACTTATTGTAAGGGAAATATAATTTTTTTATTAAATAAAGTGATAATAGTTACAAATTAATTCAATAATGAAAACAAATTTTTGTTTAATTATTATTAAGAATATAACTCTTTTCGGAACTCAATATATAATAAGAAACAAACTTATTCTTTAACTGAAAATGTTATAATTTAATAAAATTTGATGTCGGTAGACAATATATATATATATATATAGTTGAGTCAATAAATAAAAATTAAAAAGCAAATAATGCTATGATCTAATTTTATTTTTCTATTTTTTAAAATTATAAATTTAAAATAAATAAATAAGTTAATTAATTAATAAAAAAGATACATCTTATCCTCGTTATATATTATCCACATGTATTTATTTGAAAAATAATTTATAAAAATAATATCCAATCAAAGAATAAAATTATAATTTTTTTTTAACTACAGATATCTTGAGTTCATTGGAATAAAACTAAATCCTACTTATACTGATCAGTCCAAAAATGGATAAAAATGGTCTTAGTGAGTATTCAAAAAATTGTATGAAGTCATTCTAACATATAAAAGGGATAATTTTCCTTTTGGTTTTTATGTTTTCCAATTTTTTTAACGACTTAATTAAAATACACATTGTTGAAAGTTTTGAGGATGCGTAAATAGATTAGAGTTCCATAGAGGAAAACTTATCCCTGTAGACGCACATTTTCGTGTCTGAAAGATTCAAAGATGAAGAAAGACAAATATTGAATTGAGGGTATAGCTTGTTTCTGAATTAGTAAGAAGTTCTTCAATTTGGGAAAGAGCATGTCTTGGATTTGCAACTCCACGACATAAGAACCTCACTTTATGCCAGCTAGGGCTCAAAGAGCTTAGTGGAGCACCACAACACAAGGAATAATTGACTTTAAACAGCCAATTAGTGATATTAAGCAATTTTATTGTGACATTCCTTAATCAGTGATATTAATCAACTAAATTATATTTACAAATGGTTAATTGTATGAATGGATAAAAACTCATTTTATAGTGAAAAAAATAAAAAATAAAAATTGTGGTAAGTGGCGCCTACTTAGTATGTGTTATTTGATAATATTTTTTTTTTTAAACCACCCGTATTGGATACTATCGCCAAAAACCATCTAATATTGCAAATGTATTTAGTGGAGATCGAATATGAAAATTTTTTCATGTGACCAATTTGGTAGTGCTACCAACTGAATCACAATCTATAAGTTAATTGTTATTTGACAATAATTTAATATTAATTATCATTTGATGAAATTTTCTTTTCTTTAAAATATGACAAATATTTGTAAATCAATAAATTACACTTAAATTTAGCAGACAATTTCTATAAAATTAAAAATTCGATCCGTGAATTATGAATTATGACGAGAGTTAGTTAGAACTCTAAAATAAGATTAGTTTTACATCTTAAAGATTAGGATAACACAATTAATGGGAAAAAAAGAAAACGAGAATGCATAAAAAAAAAAAAAAAAAAAAGCTTCTAGAAAGGTAGTTATAAATTTTGCCGGAAAACAAAGGAGAGACGTTAAGAAGTTAGTTAAAGATTATTGCGCGTATGAACGGAGTGGCATGCATGTAGCTTTCCCAACTCTATCTTTCTCTCTGATACATAACTAAAAAAAGCAAGAACCCATCAATGGCAAGGAACCAAAAGGTCCTTTTCATCACTATTTCTGTAACTATCATATATGTCATTTCTCGTCCATTTTTAGGGTTGTCCTCTTAGCTAGGGACCCTTTGCTTTAACACATTTTTTCTTGCTCTTAAATATATATTACTTGTCCCCTTCTGCTCCTATAGCTACCCGCATTCTTTCTAAACGTAAATCTTTCTTTTTCTCTTCTCTTCTTCATTAAGCGCTTCTAATTCTTGCATTTCTCAATCATCCTTAGATACTATTTCCCATGATTGATCCCTGCATTTCAGTTCTTGGTTTTTTATTTTGAATTTCCATATATTATTGAAATTAGAGCATTTGTAAATCAAGATTTGAAGTGCTTAAGATGACAAGATTAGTTTGGTTAATTGGTTCTTGTTATTGAACTTTTCAATTGTTCCTAGTTGTTTTCATGCCCCTAAGCATGTTATAGCTAGTTTACGTACGTGATCAAAACTTCATACAATTTCCTTGTTAATCGTCTCTCAGTATCTGTTAAGTAGAATTTATATAGATTTATGAAGCGTAATGCTTCTTTTAAGTGTTTGTTTTTCAATCTTCCTTTTCCCTCCTTGTCTTTTTGAAGCGTATCCTTATGCATACATATATCGTGCCTCCAACAAGTTGTTTGTGTTTTGGTTGCTATGATTTTTCTCAATAAGCATATGTATGCTTAAACATCTTTTTCATGCATACTAGCCAGTTTGTTACTTTGGATTTTGTAGTTCTGTAATCTATTTATATGGTTGTAGGCATACATATATCGTGCGGGGCAATTTTTTGTCGAGCTGGAACCTCCTGATATTTTTGCCATCTCAAACAATTGGTCTTTTAGTATTTAATCATATCCATGGCGGATACAAAAGCAGGTAAGCATTTGTATGTGTATTTAAATTTCAATACAAATAAAATGATAAAAGATGGAGAACGAGATTTTGAAAGGAAATTCCTTGGTGAAAAGGCACATTTTCCTAATTTGTTAATGCAGCCTCATCTTATATTCAAGTACTTTGTTGCCTTTGAATATTTGATTAAGCAGGTTTAGACATGGATAGCTCTGACGAGGACAGGAAGACCAGGCTTGCTGCTCTAAAGAAGAAGGCAATTAGTGCCTCCAACAAGTTCAGGAATTCTTTGACAAAGAAGGGTCGCAGAAACAGCAGAGTGATGTCCGTTTCTATTGAGGACAACATTGATGCTGAGGAATTACAGGCAGTCGAGGCATTCCGTCAAGTGCTTATCCTTGATGAGCTGCTCCCCAGCAAGCAGGATGATCACCATCTTATGCTCAGGTTATGTTCTTTTTCTTTTCCAGACTCAAATATTTATTAGGTCATTTTATGCACTAACTTGTACAAGTTTCCGGTTCTAATTTTGGGTTCAACTAAACAAAGAACTAAATATAGGCAAATGTTTTAATCTTTTTCCAAGGACATTATATACAAAAAAACAGATTTCATTGAAGTGTTCTAAAGGTGTTATTATTCAAAATTAAGTCATGTTCTTTTTAATAAAATAGTTACATGGTAAGTTCTTTTTTTTTTTTTTTTTTTTTTTTTGTGAAACAAAGCCTGAGGTTTTAATTCCTTTCCAGAAGTTTTTTAAAGGTCTTAATCAAAATCAAGTTGGTCCACAACACTTCTTAATTAGAATTTTTATTTTGTAAATTTTCCTAGATAGAAAATGACTAGATTGCTAGCTTATTGAATATCATGATACAGATTTTTGAAGGCTAGGAAATTTGATGTTGAGAAAGCAAAGCAGATGTGGTCTGATATGCTCCAGTGGAGGAAGGAATTTGGTACTGACACAATCATTGAGGTGATAATCACAAAACCAAAGATAGAGTTAGAATCTTGCAGTTTTATGGCATCCATATTTTTCTGTAAGCTTCATTTGGTTCGCTTGTTAGGACTTTGAGTTCCAAGAATTAGATGAAGTCTTGAAATACTACCCACAAGGGTACCATGGTGTCGATAAGGAAGGACGACCTGTATACATTGAAAAACTTGGTGAAGTTGATGCTACCAAGCTGCTGCAAGTCACAACATTGGACCGATACGTGAAGTACCATGTACGAGAGTTTGAGAAAGCATCCGTTTTTAAGCTTCCAGCCTGTTCAGTTGCAGCAAAGAGGCATATTGACCAGAGCACCACCATTTTGGATGTACAAGGAGTGGTATGTGAGAATTTTTACTGCCATAGTATAGGTTAACTTCAATTAATTAAATTTTTTGTTTTACTCTTCGAAAGTCTGGTACTAACTAAATTATCCATGGGTTAGGGTCTTAAACAATTCACAAAAACCGCAAGGGAACTTATTGCACGCATTCAAAAGATTGATGGTGATAATTATCCTGAGGTAATACTTCCTTTTAGCATTATTAGATTCGTAATCCCTTACATTTGGATGAATAACAGGTTTTTACCTTACATGACATTAACTGAATATCTCTCTCTCTCTTTTTTTTTTTCTTCTTTTAAATTTCAGTCCCTACACCGCATGTTCATCATCAATGGTGGTACTGGATTCAGGCTTTTATGGAACACTGTTAAGCAGTTTATTGACCCCAAGACTGCTTCCAAGATCCATGTAAATATTAATCTTGCAAAAGTGTGAAGATAGATTATTTTGACTAAACTAAACTATTAAATAAATATTTTTGGCCAGTTCTTGGGCAGCAAATACCAGAGCAAGTTGCTTGAAATAATCGATGCCAGGTAAATTAAATTCTTGGTAGATTACTTGAAATTTGTTCTAGCAAATACCAATTGCACTGACCGGGGCCGTTCGAAGTGACTGAGGGTTTACCTTCCCAATTTCTATTTACTAACATATTTTGGTTCTAGCATGCTCGTTCCAAGAGAACATATATTTTTTTTTTTTCAATTTCTCTGCTGAACCATTTTTTTGTTTCTGTACTGAAATCAGCGAGCTGCCAGACTTTTTGGGTGGTGCCTGTACTTGTGCTGATAAGGGTGGATGTATGCGCTCTGATAAGGGTCCGTGGAATAATCCAGACATAATGAAGGTAAAAAGGCTACTACTCGAATTTCTTTCATTTATGCAATATTGTACAAGATATCTAAGAAAAATGACATTTTGTTGATTTTAATGATCCAGATGGTTCAAAATGGTGAACATAAATGCAACAGGAGAATTTTGACAGGAATCGAAGAGAAGGCAATCTCTGAGGATGAGAAGGCATGCCCAAAGGTATATGTACTTGCCACACACTTCAATTTTCACCGTCTTGTAGTTCTTTCCATTTTAAAACACAAATATGGAAACGGGCATGATTTTTGGAACTGTCCAGAGTTTTTATGCTATTAACCTTTATGCTGTTGTTGTTTAAAATGACACAGAAGGTAGATCCTTTCAAAGTAGCAGCAGCCGCGGATTTTGACAAAAAAAAATTCTGTCCTGTTCCTGAAGAAGTAAGTTATCAAGATTTTTATCTGATAGATTACTGAATAGCAATGACAAACGGTTAAGATGTAATCATGAAATTGAAGTGCGAGGACTAAAAATTTGGAAACTTGTAAAATCATTTTATGTTGAGTTTATTCATCAAGTTGTCTTGTTCTGCTTATAATTCTCTCTTTTACGTTCTTGCAGTTTCCTGTTAGCACAAAGAGCAACATCACAAACTATGGCAACCTCATTCCAATGGTCGACAAGTCTGTAGATGCTGCTTGGGATCTTCCCATGAAGTACGATGCCTCGAAAGGTGCGCAATTCATCGATATAAAACGCGTCTCTCCAAAAACCATATCTCGATATGAATCTTTAGCTTTAGATATATGCTTATTTGTGAGATACTTTCTTAGAGCCAATTTTGCATTGCTATTTGAGTTGTTGGCGTTGCTGAGAAAAACATTGCATTCGAAATGTTTATTAGAAGTCATTAAATTATTTTTAGGGTAACTTTGGCACATTAAAGTCATAAAACTCTGAAACAGCTAAAGAACAATTTCAAAATGTTTTTTCAACAGCATCTAAAGAGCTGCTTTTTTGGAAGAACATGTTTCAATCTCAATGTCAAAGAGCATTAATTATTACAATTTTAACATTGTTTTCTTCGAAAGTTAAAGAACTAATGCATATTCTGCAATCCATTGCCTTCTCTTAATTAACAACATTACACTCTTATTTCCAACACAGTGGCCGAATTCCCTGCAGTCGGTACTTGCAAGGCTGATGGAACAAACAATCTAATTGTTAGTGGAGTTATGGCCTTGGTAATGGGAATTGTCACCATGGTTCGCATGACACGTAACATGCCAAGAAAAATTACTGAAGCTGCAATTTATGGTAGTCAAGTTTATTATGATGATACGATGATGAAAAATAGTGCATTGCCAGAACCCTCCATCTCTACTGCTGAATACAAGACCATGATGATGCGCATGGCTGAAATGGAAGAGAAGATGAATTTTCTTGCATTGAAAGCAGACGCTATGCCACCCGAGAAAGAGGAAATGTTGAATGCTGCTTTAAGACGCACTGAAGTCCTGGAGCAAGAGTTGGCAGCAGCAAAGAGGGTAACTTAATCATTTCTTTTTTCCAATTCTCTATTCTACAATTTGAAGCAAACTAAAACAGAATGTACTTTTAACAGCAGGTTCTATATGTTGTTAAAAAAACTTGATGTTAACAAGAACTAGTAGCAATATCACAACATATACAAAACCTGTCATATCCAAAGTCTTCGGAAATGCTGTCTGTTAATATTTGGTAGCAATATTGTTAATCATGTTGTTAAAAACATACACTTGTTGTTAATCAGTATACTTAACATCAAGTAATAAATATTGCTAAATCTAATATTTGTTTGAGGTAACTTTTGTAACTTTCGTAATTTTCGCTTATTGTTTTTGCAGGCACTTGATGTTGCAGTTGCTAAACAGCAGGAACTTCTTCAGTACATTGAAAAGAAGAAGAAGAAAAAGAAGGTATGCATATCTGTAATGTTGTTTGCTTGTTTAGCAATGGAGATTTAACATTTCTAATCAAAGGGTTTTTCTTACATATGTCAGTTTTTCGGGTTTTGACTAAAGAATCCAGAAAAGCTGAGTGAGGTTACAGGTGATGGTTTTTCTGCAATGCCCCACACGAGAACTTGAGAATTACTAATACTGGAGGCGGTTAGAAATTTCTTGCCCCTATATTTGTTATTATTTTAAGTGTTTACTGCTTTGTATGCTACTCAACTTAACCATTTGTGTATGACATTGAAATTTTTTTGCTTTCTTGTTCATATCTGTATAAGTTTGAGTATTGATGGAATGTACTTTTTCAATACTGCAGCAGTAAGAGAAGGTGAGAGGGAGGTTTAAATTTAACATTAAGTAAATTGATCAAATAACAAAAATGGTTGGTGAAAGTTTTAGCTATAAATACAAAAGTTAGGTAAATTATCGATCACTAAATTAAACGAAGAAGAAGAAATTAACCCTTGAAAACTCCAAGAAGTTCAGAAATAAATATGACTATCCCTGCTAGAAATTAAAGAAACTTCATTGTTTGAAACTTTCTTTTTTTTTTTTTTTTTCTGGATGGATCTTTACCGTTTGAACTTTGATAAAATCACATTGATGTGGACAAATATTGTAGTACTGCTGTTCATGCACTGGAGGACAGTGTATAATTAACAATAAAAATTTTAGTTTCCAAATTGGTAAAATATCCTAAAAATTTTCGATAGAATTACAAGGACACAAAAAGAGCATTTTTTTGTTAAGACCTTACATTATAGACAAACGTATTTCAAGCACCATGGTATTAATCACTAACCTGCAATTATGCTGAATTAAAAAAAAAAAAAAAAAAAAACCTGCAATAATGCTAGTACTTGATCATTGATCAAGGAAAAAGTCAATTAAATCATGCAATGTTCACACCACACAACGCATCTTTTTTCTGTATCTCAACAAGAGCAAAGTCAAAACTCAACAAGCAGCTTAATTGCCCTATATAACTACATAACAGATCTCACACTAAGTTTTTCTTTTTTCAGAAATTTAAGGGAAAAGAAATCAAGAACGAGAACTATGAAAAAAAGATATTAAAGAAACACCTTCAGGCTTCGTGCCAAACCAAGCGCTCAAACGATATATAATATAAATATGAGTATGCCAAGGCCTTAACAATTCTCAAATGCATTCATAATTTCATATTAGAAAAATATACATGGAAAATGCATAAAATTGGACAAAACAAACCACACG
The DNA here is from genome assembly GCA_947857235.1 of Jatropha podagrica. Classification (NCBI taxonomy): domain Eukaryota; kingdom Viridiplantae; phylum Streptophyta; class Magnoliopsida; order Malpighiales; family Euphorbiaceae; genus Jatropha; species Jatropha podagrica. The sequence goes on along the minus strand of CANUEP010151541.1, from coordinate 10,947 downwards.
AACATGATTTGAGATTGATGGCAGTCATACAACAAGGTCTTTGTTCATTTGCAATCAACAGAAACTCAAATTCATTAGGAAGTATATCCTCAGCACAATCAACAATGTAGACTGTAGGTTAACAACTTCTCTCCACACAATTAAATTAGTGCCAGCCAAGAAGCCATCCAAGTCTTCTCTCCATTGGCAAAACATCTTACCAACAAGACTTCTTTTTCTGATGTAAAGAAAAATTGTATCAACCATGAATTCTATTAGTCAAAAATAATATCCCTGATGCCATAATAAAAGTAAAGAGAGATTGATCACCCTACCCGGTACTTGGCTTCTTCTTGACTGTCTATGTATGCAAGCAATTCTTCTTGCCTCATTAAAGCTTCATGTAGAGCCTGTTCATGAAACAGAAATTAGAAAATGGACCAAATAATCATTGCTCTTCTTTAGAATATCGCACAGCAGAAAGGATGCCATAATAACATGTTAAAGATATAAAATATTACTGCAAGTCAACCAACAAAAGACTAAACTATGCTCAACAATGTGACAATGCATCACCAATATTATTCCACACTAAAGTACTCAACCTTTTTAGTAGCAATTAACTCCGCTTCTAGGGCATCCACACGACAAACAGCGGCATTTAGCAATTCCTCTTTCTCGTAAGGCATCTCTGATGGCTTTGCTTTTAATGTATCGACTTTCTCCTCAAGCTCACCTAGCCTTTTCAATACAGAGGAGAGGAGATCTGCCTCAGTAAAAGCATGAGTTGGTGAAGGGGGACGAAACTCTTCCTTTGTTGCATACAAGGAATGCTCAGGCAAAGTTTGATCATTCTCAGATGAGGCATGGGGAAGCCTCTTAGTAACACGGAATGCTAGTGTTCGGAGAAGCGTTAGAAGTGTCATGAAGAAAGCCATAACTGCTACCATGATCCTAACACGAATTCCTTCCGGAGCCTTTGGACTATAAGGCAGAGTAACTGTCGCTGCATTGAAAATTTCAAGTTGCTTACCAGGTCAGGTAAAAAAGCATCAATCAAATCAATATGCCAAACATCTGGAGATAAGTGCAATTGTACAGTATAATATTGGCCTGTATTAACTAAGCTAGAATAACGATTCCCCAGTATTCCATATTGCTAGCGAGATTCTATTCATTAGGTGTTGCAAAATCTTTTGAAATAATAAAGGCTTGGAACCAATAAAAACTAAGAGAGACAAATACATGACAGCGACAATTGTTGGAAAGGGACCCAGAAAACACAGCTCAATGCCTGACAGAGATAAAAGCAGCCGTAGACTTTCTCCACTTTCACCTTGACACTTCTTTTGAGTATATAAAAATATCAATTGTAGTCCTTGTGAGTACAAACAGCATAACTAGTAGGATAGAATTCCCGTGGAACCTAGGGAGACATAATGCAATTTTAAGAGAGGCTCAATGGCATATTAAGTATATAAGCCAGTGACCTATCACCTGTAAGTATGTAACTTACTCTTAAGTCAAGCCCAAGAATTCAAGTTGTAAAGGTAACAGGTTGCGCATTGCACTCATTTTAAGCTACAAGTTATGTATAAGAAGTGCAGGATTATTTAACCAAAATTCATAAGCAAACAATAAAGAAATTCACAACATGATAGACAGTAAACACTGTTTCACTTGCTAACCTTTGGAAACAGAAGGCCTCTGGATGGACACTTGCTTTTTCCAACCAGCATCAACAGCTTTGTCAACCATAGGAACATATTCATCATACCCTGAGAAGTTGCCAGCAAAGCTTGCCTTTCCAACTACCTTAGACTAGAAGTCCATTAACAGCAAAGTAAAATGAAAAACTTACACCACAATGATCTTAATAAAAGGTGCCTTCCATGCACATTTTCTTTTAATGTTGTCATCCAGGTATAATATTAACAGATGTGACTTGTGAATTGGCAACAGGAAAAGAGGAAATAGTTATCAGATCAATAATGCAAACTAAATTTTAAGTCACTATAGCACTACATGTTTGGTTAACATATTTAGCATAACAATATGTTAAAGCATCAAAACATACTTCTTCACGAACAGGAGTCAATCGAAGATGGGAATAACTCTTGAGTGCTTTAGGGGAAGTAATATCTTCAGCCTCAGATCCTGACTCAGCAGTGGATGTATCACTACCTTTAAGCTGCTACAAGAAAACGAAGTCAATACCCTAATCACAAGGAAATAGAAGCTTTCCATACATCCATATGAAATCGATGAATATTTTGGATGTCTTACCATTGGATAATGTGGTTTAGCATAAGCAACAACCTTCCCCTCACTGTTCAGAACTTTTACGACCTGCCTGGCACGTCGTGCCTCACCATTGAGAACCATCTGCAACAAAATAAATGCAAGCAAATAATGTTCCTTGATCACGAACAAGTGTACAGAATTTAAAATTATAGATACGTAACCTTTAGCATCTACATCACATATAGAAAGATCCAGTAATAACCTTCAATATTTCTGGGTTTTTCCATGGTCCCTTATCGGACCGAAGGCAACCTCCCTGATCTGCACAGGTACAGGTACCCCCGAGAAATTCTGGCAACTCACTGCAAAAATTGCAAATTGTTGTAAGTTATGGTACAACCAATACAATTGAATAATAGAAAATACAATAACAGAAAGGAAAAAAAAAAAAGAAAAAGGAGCTAAAGAATAATCCCCAAATGAATATACATACTAATAAATGTATTAAGCCTAATCCAGCCCCTTTTACCTTGCATCAATTATCTCAAGCAATTTGCTCTGATACTTGTTTCCAAGAACCTAAATGAATTCCACCAAAAGCAAACATTCAACAAATTACCAACAAGAACATACCAATGATATTTTCAATGCATATGAGAAAAGAATTTCACTTACATGAATCTTCGAGGTGGTTTTGGGATCTAGAAAAGTCTTTACAGTGTTCCAGAGCAATCTAAACCCAGGACCAGCATTGATGATAAACATTTGGTGGAGAGTCTGTATTGATTAAGAACAGACAAGTTCAAAATCATAATTTGAAGTGCTTTGAGCACCCTAACAATGGTATCAAAATCAATGATTTACAACTTCAGGAATTAATCATGGCATATAAATTGACAAAACAAACCTCAGGATAATTGTCACCATCAATCTTCTGTAGCCGCATGATGAGGTCACGTGCACTCTTGGTGAAGTTCTTAAGACCCTGAAACATTAAAATGAAAAAGAAGAAAGGAGTGAGCAGATATTTTAATAGCTTATATGGCACTCTTTTTATTACATGCAACATCTGCATACCACGCCTTGAACATCTAAAATGGTTGTGCTTGAATCTATATGCCTCTTTGCAGCAATGGTACAAGCTGGAAACTTTATCGCGAAGCTTTTCTCAAACTCCCGCACATGGTATTTTATATACCGATCCATAGTTGTAACTTGCATAAGTCTATGCGGATCAACTTTTCCCAACCTTTCAATGTAAACAGGTCTCCCTTCTTTATCCACACCATGATTACCATGGGGATAATACTTCAATACTTCATTAAACTCCTTAAATTCAAAATCCTGAAAACATAAGCACCATAAACAACAAGGAAATAAGAAAAGGTATCATGGGAATCAAAGGGCTAAAGTAATTTCAAGAAAATCTCCAAATAAAGTACCTCCATTATAGTATCAGTACCAAATTCCTTCCTCCATTGAAGCATATCGGACCACATGTGTTTTGCTTTTTCAATGTCAAACTTCCTTGCTTTTAAAAACCTGGAAGATGTTTATGACTTGAAATTGTGACTATCTACCAGCAATGAGAAATATTGATGAATGATTGCAATGTCAGGGGATAAATGCAGTATCCAAGAAGAAGAAAGGAGTGAAAATGACTCAGATGGTATCATGCAGTATCAGAAAGAAAGAATCTCAGATGATAGTGACTAAGGCACCAAGAAAAAAAAAAAAAAACTTTTCATAACAAATTCAGAAACCATGGATTAAGATACACAGAATCAGGCTAAAATAATTAGATCCTGAAGCAACAACTAAGTTGCATGACTTCTTGTGATAATCTATTATTCAGTAAAAACTCCTCATATTAGTACATCTATAGCTAGCATAAACATAATTACTTTTGCTAAGCAATTATGAGAAAAATGGTAAAACAGCAACTTGTATAAAGACAAATACTAAACAAAGTTACAGGTCCAAGCACCTCAACATCATATGATAATCATCAAACTTGTCTGGAAGTAATTCATCCATGATCAATGTCTGTCGAAATTCATCAACAGCCTGAAGTTCTCCAACGTCTCGAACATCCTCAATTGATACAGAGCTAACTCGACCATCACTTTTTCTTCTACTGCTCTTTTTCTTCAGAGAATGCTTGAATTTAGTGGACGCATTAAGGGCTTTCTTTTTCAATGAACCAATTCTGGTTCGCCTCTCATCCTCAGAGTTTTCAAAATCAGATTTTCTCTCTCTTCTCTCATCACTGCCAGAGAACCCTTCAAAGCCTACCACATAACAAATTAAAGAAATAACACAGTTATCACGAAGGCTGAATGAATAATAAATATAATAATACAATGTGCATTGGCATTTGGTACAGTAGACCGCTTGTAATGATACAAATTAAGAGAAAAAAACCCACCAATTGAAATAAAAAATTTTCAATACATTAAATTTATTGGAAGTATCAACCTGTACACAACTGTTAGAACCAACCTAGTATAGTAACCTAATTCAAGCTTTTTTAAAAAACTAATAAACCTAAAAAATAAGAAAAAAAATTAAGATTACTTCTCATCCTATTCCCAAACTTTCTCAGCAAACAAACAGTAAGAAAACATTACACTAAAACCCTAATATCAGCTAAAACAGTAAACAGGCATTCAAAAACCCTCAATCGATGCAAAACCAAACAAACAGACAATGAGACAAAAAATTCTACTGAATCACTCACAAGGTCTCGCGAACCGATCTAGTGGGCCGGACATTTCACTGATTCCGCACGCAATTCGAAGCACTAAAATTCCCTTTCCTTCTCTTCCTTTTGTCTCTTAAAAAATTCCACTCGATCAATCAAACAATGAATAGCAACTTCAACAGCAACAATAAACCAATATTCACCCTGTAAAACCCCCACATTCTCATTAAAACCCAAAAAAGAAAGTCAAAATTCAACTGAAATTGAGAGAACTAAAAAAATAAAAATAAAATAAATGGACCTTGCGGAAAAATTGATGTCGGGCGAAGATCACGAGATAGATCGGATGGCCATTAATGCGTCTGACAGGGAATTTTAAGCGAGAAGATCGGTTTACAGGAGGATATGTAGCAGAAGCATTAAAATTCAATAAATAGAATAAATTAGATTCGCCGATTAAACGACGGCGAAATGAGAGCGTTTTTAGAGAGAGAGAGGGAGGAGGAGAGGGAGAGAGAGAGAAAATAATAGTAGGCTTCAGAGTGGGAGACCTAATTGGGTGGGGAGTGGGGTCCAGTATTTTTGGGGGTTCGGGTCAGGAATTCCACGTGGCAAGGCAATAGAAGAAAGAAGGCATTCTTGGTGTATAGAATTAAGATTCTGCCGGCGGTAAAGTTACGATATAACCTAAATGACAATTTGATCCCTGTGATTTTTCAAACAGGTTCAATTGGGTCCAAAAGAGAGAATGGATGATGCTATACACTGTAAAGGCGGTAAACTAGTAATGGTCGGTAGATAAACGCAAAAATGACAAACAGAATTGAAATACTAATGACTTTTTATTTTAATCATCCCACGTCCGAAGACCACTTACCATATGGTCACATTTGATCCCTTGAGGTTGAAATATTAATGATTTTTTATTTTAATTAAAATTTAAACATTTATATTTATATTTTTTTGATAAAAAATAAAAAGGCTTTGTTTTCTTATTTTTCTATATATATATAATAGGAAAAATAATTGTTGAGACTCGATCAACGATATATTTCTTTTTGAAAAAACCATTTGGATATATATAAAAATTATAGGGGTAAAATTGGCTGTTAAGTCTTTATTATATAGAGTAAGGTGTGGACTCTTTTTTTTTTTTTTTTTTTTCTCCCTTTTTCAGAAAAGGTGCGGACTTAGATTTAGTAACTGTTGAATGATAATGATAGTATATTTGGTACATATTGGTCTACTTAGCAAAATAGGAAAATAATGTATTTATTTTTAAAAAAATATATTTGTGACCCAAATTGGATATATCTAAAAATCACAAGGGTCAAATTGGACTCATCATATACCTCAATTTTTTATTTTTAATTTTTTTGAGGAAAAGTAAGGTATGGACTTAGACAGAGTAAGTAATGAGTAATAATCGTATTTCATTATCAATTTATATTCTTCAAAATAAAATAGGAAAATAATGGATTGAATTTAATCAAAAAAATTTTTTCTTAATCAAATTGGACATTTCAAAAACATATTTTTGAAAAGAATTGGATATATTGAAATAAATCTAAATTCTATTTATATACTAAGAATATAATATTTTAAAGAAATTTTAGGATTTTAAGTTTATTGATTGAAAACTTAAGCATAATTTAATTTTAATTGATTATATTAATTTTTCTATTTAAATCTAAATTATATTGAATAAATTAAAAAATTATATCATGTATAAAGTGTTACATAAAATATGGTAAGAGTATAATATTTTTATGAATTTTAATTTTATTGGTCGATAAAATAAAGAAAATTTAATTTTGATTAATTGAACCACAGCACATATAATCTAATATGTTTAATTATTACTTTTAAAAAGATATTTAATTTGATTGGTTATAATTATTTTCTATAAATAATTTATTTTATAAAGAATAAATATAATATATTATTATTATTATTATTATTTATTGAAAAAATATATTATAAAATTTATTATTGATATAAAATAAAAAATAGAGCTCATCAGGAACATGTACAAAATACAAAATTATGATATAACAAAATGAAGCATAATAATAATTGCAAAAAGAAAGAAAAATCAACGCCGCGGGAAGCGCTGCTTTCTCTAGCTGGCTACATTTAGCCACCTCAATTAGACTGGTCAAAATAATAGTCAATCATTAATTTGCTTTTGTAGCTTTCTTCTTCAAAAGTAACAAAAAATAAATACATTTAGCCATTTGTGGCTTTCACACGTATTAGACCAGCTTTCACCCGATATTTCACTCTTTTTTTTTCTTTTTTTTGGAAATAATATAATATAATACCATATTGTTATGCTGCTATTTGGCACATTAAGAATTTTAGAGCATCTATAAAAATAAAAAATTAAGAAAATGCATTGCACTGAGTTTGACTATGACTGCCAACTGTCTCAATTATGACGATATACTATTAAATATTCAGATATTTGGTAAGGCGTTTACTTCGCTACTATATATTGATAGGTCAAAAATAATACAGCATGGCGCCATATGAATGCTACTGCCTACCAGATACCAGCCTTCACCCAACCGTTACCCTTTGATTCACTCATTTCTATGGATAGAAATATTTACTGATGCCAAACAAACAGCAACCAAAAAAAATTTAAAAAAAAAAAAAAAAAACTCTCTGAAATATGGTATTTAAATTTCACTTTTATACGAACTCCATAAATCCAAGTCATCATCTTCTTCTTGTTCATATTTCGAAGGATCTCCTCCCTCTCCTTGATCTGCTTCAACTGCTGCTTCCTCATCCCAATCACATTTTGCAGCTTCTACTTCCTCCTGCAAGCACATTGGTGAATGAATTTGTAATATGTGAACTTTTATTTTTCTGTGAATCAAAAAATAGCATTTGAACTAATCATTTTGAAACATTTAATTCAATTTCCTCCGACATTTAATTGCGGAATGTAGAGACAGATTCGTAACTTTTCTCCAGAAATCTAGCAGCACATAGCATTAAATCGTCTAAAGGAACATAGAGTAAAGAATAGAAAGCATACATTGGTTTCAGGATTCAACTCTGTTTCCTCATCCGTTGGACCGATCATGTCATCTCCATTAGACTCCTGTTCTGCCTGAGCAGCAACTTGTTGCAGCTGCTCAATCACTTTCTCGAAATATGAATTATCTGTGACAGAACAATGTCAAAACACCATATTTTCAGCAGTACATTTTACTTTATATAATTTTAATTCTTCTAATGACTTGCTTCCAGGAAAGTCAGAGCAGAAACCGGTACATAAGTGCTCCTTATGTTCTCATCTTTTACTGTGTGTGCACAAATTATTGACGCTACAGCTTTTACAGTTTACATATTAAATTTAGCCAAATAGACACATCATTGCATAGGGAAATACAAATTATTGCACACTGAAAAGGACAAGGATACTTCCAGGGAATCTAATTTCAATATCAAGCTACATCAATGAATTAATTTCAGATGCAAATTCAGCAATAAGGCCTATGGCCTGTCAGTGACCACCATTGCTATGAAGTCCTGAAAAATCCCTCAAGTTGAGAAAAACACCTCAATCTCAAAATTCCATGTCCACTTTTCAATTTACTGAACTGTCAACTAATTCAGGAAAATACTGTGCAAAGATTACTATTAATTGAACTCAGGCTGACTTCATCTTGCAAATATAGTGCAATTATCTTTACCTAACTTAAAAAATAAACTAGAAAAAAGGATGTTGAGGGGGGGGTGGAGAATGAGAAATGGTCTCTCACCTTTAGAGCGAGTGTTCAGAGCTTCAGAAAGCCTTAATGGATGTTGACGCTCTTCCTTCTTATATTTCAGCTTAATTTGATGACGCGTTCGCCCAGGAAAAAGTTGTTGTATCATTGATAGATCAGTCCCAAATTGTCGAATTCCCTAAACCACATATTATACACATATCAGCTAAAATCTTAAATTGTTAGAACAGGAACAGCTCAGCAAGGCATTGGATAACATGAAGAGTCAAAATAATACAGTATGGATCATGAACCTTTTGATCTTCAAAGATGTCAATTTCTCAATTCTTTTGAGATCTAAAATATATAAGATTTTTGTTGGAGAAATATAGATTTTTTTTCCTGCCCTCTCCCTCATCTCAAATTTACACGTTCACATGAAAAGGAAAAGAATGTTGAAATTTATATTAGTCCTCTCCCACTCTTTCTTGAATCTTCACCTGCCCATTTTTATTTCAAGCTTCTTTATACCACTTGTATGTGCTATAGAAAAAGGGCGAAAGCTCACCCCACTGGTAAGTCCAACTAAACAGCAGGCATACTAAAATAAGCTTAATCAACTCTACCACGCAAGGCAAGGAAACATGACCGTGACATGTGGAGTCATGAAGGCATTGACATTTAAAATGGAGTCAGAAAAAGTTGCTTTGCTACAAATAAAAACTATTGCATGAGTGCACCTGAGCCACTCTTGGGTTAGATTCAGAAGTTTGAAGGTCACAGCAACTACAGAAAGATGGTGTTAAATACGCAAGTTATGGATGCAGGATGATTTAAATAGTCAGAACAACACAGCATTACTCGGCAAATAGCCGGTTGCTGTATTGATGAAGAGACTTTCTCTGATAAAGGAACACAGTTGCGGACCTCTTCAAACCCACTCAACCACCCCCAACCAAATTCATACAACACCATCACCCATCTCCTTTCTAAATTTCAACCAGCCTTACTGTAAATGTTCTTTGCCACAAAAGAAATAAAGTGTAGACGCAACTAACATCATCTGGTCAACATTTATTATCAAAATGTGGTAAAATGTGGAAAGAAATGAATTCAGTCTTAATCTTGCTCATGCAAATAATACTTGTCAGCTGTCAAGTGATTAATATACACTCTTCAATGACACTGCTCCAACCCCCTTGGTTTTCACTCTTCTCAGTGTACGTCTCAGGAATAACCAATAAATTAGAAATATAGTTGCAACTGGAGGAGCCATGAGGCATCACAAGGAGAATACGAGGTAACATCAGAATCTTCTCAGTTTTATTAATAGTTTAAAATAACAGTGTAGCAGTGTTCTCCTATTGTATATAGACGTGAAAGAGCTTAGCTGATGGCTAGACAGAATGTTGATTCCCTGCTAAGTTACAGGCAAGATTTCAAAAATGTGCATTAACTGAAGGAACAGCTGAGAAAGAATCCTCTAACAAATTAAAGGATTACAAACTGGTCATATTAATCAATAGCCCTGTCCAGGGTATCTCTTTAGAGAGACTGCCATTGGTACTCAATAACTGTGTAAAACTCTCGAAGCATATACACATCTTTCTTTTTTCTACCATGGAGAACCGTCTTTTAAGTGTAAAATATATATAATTGGGTCCCTAAATTATATCCTAATTAACACTTAGATCTCTCTATTTTTGAGAAATTACTATGACGTCCCTAACATATACTTAACTCACTATCAAGTCCTTCCGTCCAAAAAAAACAATAATTTCCATTCAATATATGAGCATACTCCATACAAAAAGTGCCTCTGACTAACAGAAAAGTGTTCACTTTTTGGACGAAAGGAACTGATAGTGAGTTAAGCATAAGTTCAGGAAATCATAGTATTTTACTTTTATTTCAAACTGAAAGCATTGACCATCCAGGGGATTACAAAATAAAGGTGAAAATCATATACATAATTAAAAACAAAGAAAGTTGAAATCTCTCTTGACAATGAAGAAGCAAAATCTACCTGAACATTCCCTTAGCAGAAATAATCAGCTTATGTCAAGATTTTAATTGACAGCATGAACACCAAGAAGAGAAAAGGAGACCAATGAACCCAATCACTGGACCAATACAGCAATCCACTATATCTACCATACGTCACTCCTGTGCCCAATGAATATGGTAGATGGATACAGCACCCCCAACCCCCACACCGCCCCGGGGGGCGCCCCCCCCCCCCCACCAAAAAACACGGACAAACACAAAAAAAAAAAACAAAGAGGGGGGGGGGGC
>CANUEP010151522.1:0-10368 GCA_947857235.1 Jatropha podagrica | reverse complement strand
AAATTATATCACTTGAAATATCCATCAATCTCATAATTTACAAATCAATTTTTACAACCTCAGTCCTTTTACAATAATATTATACATGCCATAATTTACATCCTACTACATGATTCTACCCAAAAGCTATGCTTCTACTCTAATGCTACTACCTCTTTGGTCTTCACGTAGCACTTACAGCTCACAACCTGCGCGTGATAAAAATCAACGCGCTGAGTAAAAGACTCAGTGGTGCTGAATAATTATAAATTAAAATAACCAAGAAATACCAAGTAATAAATCTCAAATATCTTTGAAAATACTTACATCAAAATATACATTAAGCATTGAAAATGTGCTAATAAAATCCAACATTTCGAAAATCATAAAGAAATTCACATCTTAAAAATATATACCAACTCAATATAAACGAGAAAATATCACAAATACCAATATATCTCCATTTCTTTATAACGAAATAAAAATCTCATTCTTAATTAAGGCTCGTACCAATACAGAATGAATGTAAGATGATTCCATTTTAGCATGTGAAAGCACCACCGTGGCCTATAAAAGCACCACCCATCACCATATAATCATGGCCTATGAAAGCGGCACCATGGCCTATGAAAGCGGCACCGTGGCCTATGAAAGCACCACCCACCACCACATAATAAGCGCGTCCGCTTATTTATAAGGGCTGATAACCTTAGCATATGATCATAGCTTCACAAAACAAAATGGGCTGATAACTCGAGCATGCTCACATATCGAAATATATCTCATCATACCACATGTCAATCATGCATAGTAGAGCTCAAATCAAAACCATTCTTCCATAATTAACCTTATTTCTTATTCAAATCCCTTAGTAAAATATTTCACAATTTAACACTTACTATTTCAAAATTCTTTTACTTACAACTTGTAAAATCCAACAAAATCAATTCATATTTCAAATAAAACCTTACTTCCATAATACCTCTATATACATAGCTTAAAATACCTTAAATCAACATTTAAAGAAAACAAAAATATGCCTTACCCATTAAAGGAGATTCGGCCTCTTTAGATCATCAAAATGGAAAAAAATTCCCTTCCATAAAACACCATATTTCAAACCAAAAACACCTAATTAAAACATAAAAAACCATTACTTAATTCATTTAGTCTTAAAACTCATCTTTTCACTTTCAAACATTCTTTAAGTTTTGGCAAAACTCTTAAACATTAAAATACAAGAAAATGGTCTTATCCATCATCAATTTACTTACTAACAAGCTCATTTAAGTTCAAATTAAGCATAAAAATCAAAGGACACAAAATGTCCTTCACCATGAGTGGTTCGACACTCTTAGTTAAAGAGGAAAGGGATGTTTCCTTCCCTTCCAAGCATTCTTCCATGCTTAAGAATCATGAGAAATCACATTAATACATTCAATTATCCATTCCCCAACACATTTCACAAAATTCCCCAAAATCAATCAAAAACCTAAAAATTGAAACTAAAAGAAAATGAAAGAGGAAATGAAATAGTAGTGCACTAACCTTTAAATAAAGCTTAAACAAGCTTAAAAACTCTACTCTTTGGCCTTCTCGTTGCCTTTGGAGGATGGTTCTCCAACCTCTTCCAAGTAGGAGAAATTCACATTAGAATAAAAAATTAACATAGGAAATAATGAGCATGATTTAATGTATTAATCTCATGCCTAATCCTTGAATTCTACTGATCAAATCATAAAATCAAAAATCACAACTCACCTTCTACAATGGCAACTTAAATTCTCCTTGCTTTTAATCACCAATTTCAACTTCTACTACTTATTTTTTAAGAATTAATCACTATTCTATGGTTTAATTTGGTAGTTTGGTGGTAATTTGAAGGTAGGAAAATGAAAGAAATGGAGGAAGAAGAGAAGGAGATGGTGACATGGAGATGGTGAAGGAGAAGAAGAGAGAGAAGTTGTTGATGAGTGGTTGGTGACTTTAAGTAGCAAAGTCAAACTTTGCTTCCTAATTTTATGCCAAATGAATGGCTAAGATCAAGTCCTGAGTAATCTCATCCAGTGGCTCTAAATATTCCTCAAATAATTCTCTTTCAAATATTATTTAACTCCACCAATTAATTAAATTAACTCCACAAAAATAATTCCTCATTTATTCCTTAATATACTATGCTAAAAATAATATTCATTAGTTGCCGCAATTCTCCAAAAATATTCATGAAATATTTTCTACCCACCAAAATCATGCAAACATACTCCAAAAATATTAAATAGGATATTAGACACACGTAGTAATTTTTTCACACCGAAATAATACTAAGTCCTAGACTGATGATGCTATTCACAGACTGGTAAATCACTATTAACGATACTGAAAAAAAAAAATAGTCCGTTACAGTTCTCCCCCCTTAAAAGAAATTCGTCCTGAAATTTACCTGATAAACAACTGAAGATGCTACTGTCGCATATCATCTTCTCTCTCCCATGTAGCCTCCTCTGTTTTATGGTTCCTCCATAGGACCTTTACTAGAGGTATTCTCTTATTCCTCAATTCCTTAACCTCTCTAGCAAGTATCCTTATGGGTTCTTCCTCATATGACAAATCCGGCTCTATAGTGTCGGACTCAACTGAAATCACATGTGAAGGATCTGATCTATATCTCCGTAGCATGGATACATGAAAAACATTATGAATCTGATCCATGTATGGCGGTAAAGCTAATATATAGGCCAACGGTCCCACATGCTCTAAGATCTTGTATGGACCTATGAACCTAGGACTAAGCTTACCCTTTTTGACAAATCTCAGAACCTTCTTCCATGGAGACACCTTCAAAAACACTCTATCACACACTGCATACTCAATATCCTTCCTCTTAAGATCAGCATACGACTTTTGACGATCCGAAGCCGCTTTCAACCTTTCCCTTATGATCCTCACCTTATCCTCTGCATCACGGATCAAGTCAAGACCCACTATCTTACCCTCACTAAGCTCCGCCCAACATAAAGGTGTCCTACACCTCTTACCATACAAAGCCTCAAATGGAGCCATCTAAATACTCGACTGATAGTTGTTATTATAAGAAAACTCCACAAGTCAAATATACTTCTCCCAACTACCCTCAAACTCTATCACACAAGCCCTCAACATATCCTCAAGCACCTGAATCACTCGCTCTAACTGACCATCTGTCTGCAGATGAAAGGCTGTGCTGAAATGTAAGCTAGTACCCAGGGCCTCATGTAACTTCTTCCAAAACCTCAAAGTAAACCTCGGATCTTTGTTAGAAATAATGGAAGAAGGAACTCCATGCAGTCTCACAATCTCATCAATGTAGAGCTCTGTGTACTGCTTCAAGTTGTAGTTAGTCCTAACAGGAAGAAAATGCGCCGACCTAGTCAATTTGTTAACTATGACCCAAATAGCATCTTTCTTCCTGGGCGTAGTAGGCAAACCAACCACAAATCTATGTTAATCCTATCCCATTTCCACTCCGAAATAGAGATAGGCTGTAGCAAACCCGATGGGACCTGATGCTCTGCCTTAACCTGCTGACAGGTCAAGCATCTTGATACAAAACCTGCAATGTCCCTCTTCATAACTGGCCACCAATACTGTACTCTCAAATCCTGGTACAACTTATTATTACCTAGATGCATAAAATATGGACTATTGTGGGCTTCCTCTAAGATACTCATCCTCAAATCTAGGATCTTAGGCACATAAATTCGATCTCTAAAATACAAGTTGTCATCTCTAATCTCAAATCTCTTCTTCTTACACTCTCTAACCAAACCTTTCCACTTGGCAATGGTCTCATCACCCTGCTATGCATCCTTAATCTGCTGAAGTAGGCTAGATCTCACCATAAGCTCTGCTACAAGAGCACCATCTCTAGCCACTGATAACTAGACATTCATTGCACGAAGTGCAACTAAGGACTTCCTGCTCAAAGCATCTGCAACTACGTTAGCTCTGCCCGGATGGTAATTTATGGTGAAATCATAGTCCTTAAGTAGCTCTAACCATCTACGCTACCTCAGGTTAAGCTCTCTCTGCGTAAGCAGATACTTAAGGCTCTTATGATTCGTAAATAAGTGACATCTCTCACTATATAAGTAGTGCCTCCAAATCTTCAAGGCAAATACAATGGTTGCTAACTCCAAATCATGGGTAGGGTAGGGTAGTTCTGCTCCTGTGGCTTAAACTGTCGAGAAGCGTAAGCAACTACCTTGCCCTCCTACATTAGTACACAACCCAGACCATTATGTGAAGCATCTATAAACATCATATAGTCTGCCTGGAGTTGGCTGTGTTAAAATTGGAGCCTCAGTAAGCATCACCTTAAGCCTCTCAAAACTGCTCTGACATCTATCAGCCCACTCAAATCGAACATCCTTACGAAGAAGTCTAGTCAATGGAGCTGCAATAAGAGAAAACAACTTGACAAACCTTCTGTAATAACCAGTCAAACCTAAGAAAATGCGAATCTCCATGAAATTCTTAGGTGGCTTCCAATCAAGCACTGCCTCAATCTTCTTCGGATCCACCGAAATACCCTCTACAGAAACAATATGCCTCAAGAAGGCAATCTCCATCAACTAGAACTCACACTTACTAAGCTTACCATACAACCGCCGATCTCTCACTGTCTGCAGAACTGTCCGTAGGTGGTGATCATGATCCTCTCTAGTCAGAGAGTACACCAAAATGTCATCCATGAAAACCACTATGAACTAATCCAAATAAGGATGAAAGACCCGGTTCATCAGATCTATAAATACTGTTGGAGCATCAGTCAACCCAATGGCATTAATAAGAACTCATAGTGGCCATATTGAGTCTTTAAAGTAGTCTTAGGTACATCCGACTCTCTAACTCCCAACTAATGATACTTAGACCTCAAGTCAATCTTCGAAAACACAGTGGCCTTTCTTAACTGATCAAACAAATCTTCTATCAGAGGCAATGGATAACGATTCTTCACCATCACCTTATTAAGCTGTCTATAGTCAATACACAACCTCAAAGTACCATCCTTCTTCACAAACAACACTGGAGTGCCCCAAGGAGAAATACTACGTCTAATGAAACCCTTATCAAGCAACTCCTGAATCCGAATCTTCAACTCTCTCAACTTAATAGGAGCCATCCAATATGGGCAATAGATATCGGCGCGGTACTTGGCATAACCTCAATACTAAACTCAACCTCTCTCGTAGGACGTAGACTAGGCAAATCCTCCAGAAACACATCCAGGAAATGACACACCGTCGAAATCTCATGTACACTGAGAGATCTCTGCTTTGGCTCAAGTACATAGGCTATGAATGCCTCACAGCCATGCTGTATCATCCTCCTAATAGTACTGGCTGAAATAGCATTCGAGAGGTAATCCTTCCTCTTACCCACAACAACAATCTCCTCTCCAGATGGAGTCTGAAGTGTAATCCTCTTATGCCTACAATCCACAATCACTCCATGTCTAGACAGCCAATCCATACCAATATCACCTCGCATTCTTGGAATGGCAACTATATCAAATGACCTAGGAATACATGCCCATGAATGACTAAAGGGCAATCTCTATACACTCGGTCAACAACTACACTCTGACCCAAGGGACTAGTGACCTCAACACTGTGCTCTAGTGTATTCGCATGCATACTACCCAGTCTACCCACATGTATGCATATATATGAATGTGTGTAGCCCAGATCAATCAAAGCAAGTACAAAAGTATCGAAGATGGAAAAGATACCTGCAAGGACATTGCTCCTCCCTAGTCCCGATAGCATAGGCCCTCGTTGGTGCTCTAACCTCTGGCCGATCCATTGTCTCAGATACTGGTCTTTGACTCCCAGTAGCATATGCCTCACCACGGCCTCTACCACTACCCCTCTGAACATAGGGAGCTGGCCTCTCAACCTATTGAACGAAATCAGTAGCTACCAAAGGACAATCCCTGACCATATGCTCTGTGGAACCACATCTAAAATAAGCTCTCGAAGCTCCCCAACAGACCCCAACATGTCTCCTACCACACTGAGTGCCAACTGGTAAACTTAACCATGTAGCACCTCCGCCACTGGCAATAGATGTAGCATGAGGAGCTGATCTCATAAATGTACCCTGGCCAACTCTCTGACTTGATCTGACTCCCATCTTCGGTTCACCTCTAAACCTCTTACTACTAGTCTGGACCCCAGAAGTCTGTCCAGACGTAGCACTATGGAATCTCTTATGCTGACTACCCTGCTGGGTCCTCTACACTCTAGTCTGTCTCTCCATCCGAATAATCTCCAACTCAAAAGCAGCCTTCACCAAAGAAGCCAATGTAGTGTGAGGCTGGGATGCAAATGCATCTTGTACTCATCCAATAATCCCTTCCTAAATCGCTTACACCAATCTGCCTCAGTAGGGATCAACTTAGTGAGGTACCTACTCAACCGCAGAAACTCCTGCTCATACTCTGATACTGTCATTCGACCCTGCCTGAGCTCGAAGAACTCTGCTATCCTCTGATATGTGTATAGCTCCCCTATGTAATTCTCCCAAAACTTAGAGAGAAAGAAAATCCCACGTCACATCCTCAGCTTTAGCTACCTTGACCACCGACTCCCACCATAAATAAGCCTCCTCCTTCAGCAAGGAAGTGGCACAGATCAATCGATCCCATGGACTACACTGCATCTGCTCCAAGACACTCTCTGTTGCTCGGAGCCAGAACTCTACTGTAGAAGGCCCATCATTCTTCCGACCCATAAAATCCTTAGCACCATACTTCCTTAGTCTCTCTATAGGGGGACGGACTAGAACAGCGGCCGGTGCGACTGGAGCCTGAGGAACAACTCCCCCCACCTACCTCAAAGTAGCTACCAACAGCTGGACCAAATCACCCTGATTAGGCCCCGCAGCCGCCTTCCCCACAGCCGAGGCGCGCTCTGCATCTGGACCCAGTACACCGCCAGTGGCACCACCAACTGGCACACCCTTTAACATAGCACCCTCAGGAGGGGCATAACTGTCCACCTCCTCATTAGATAGATGTTGTGACATACTGAACACCTATAAATACCAACAAGTTCGCATCAGAGAGAAGTTCCCAAAAAAGACTATTATGGCATGTATTTAACTTAAATCACTTATATAATTACTCCAAATAAGATAAACTCTCACACCAAATCACATATCCTAAAATCGGCTAAACCTATACTCTAATACCACTAAATGTAACACCCACTGTCTAATCCCGGAGGACTAGATGACGAATGCCACATTCGGCGCCAGAGCACCATCTCATATCACTTACTAACTCTAGATCACATATTAGAAGTGGTTAGATTTTCATAAGGAGGCAAGTAATTAAAAATTTAAAAATATAGTTTAAGGAAATTCCTATAATAATTTCGCAAGAGTTTTCCCTAAAAATTAACTTGCCACACAAAGAAAACATACACACTTCCAATATAATTTCTCCAAACCTCAACTCCAAATCAATGTAACAAGTCGCGCAACACTTCTAAAAATATAATATCAAGTCATCTTATTATATTATTACCCATTCAAGAAATATATATATCATCACACATACACTATTCATATAATAAAATAATAATACTTAAAAAATCTACCAATCTCATTAATTTACAAATCAATATTTACAACCTCAATCTTTTTACAATAATATTATACATGCCATAATTTACATCCTACTACATGATTCTACCCAAAAGCTATGCTTCTACTCTAATCCTACCTCTTTGGTCTTCACGTAGCACCCACAGCTCACAACCTGCGCCTGATAAAAATCAACTCGCTGAGTGGAAGACTCAGTGGTGCTAAATAATTATAAATTAAAATAACCAAGAAATACCAAGTAATAAATCTCAAATATCTTTGAAAATACTTACATAAAAATATACATTAAGCATTGAAAATGTGCTAATAAAATCCAACATTTCGAAAATCATAAAGAAATTCACATCTTAAAAATGTATACCAACTCAATATAAACGAGAAAATATCACAAATACCAATATATCTCCATTTCTTTATAACGAAATAAAAATCTCATTCTTAATTAAGGCTCGTACCAATACAGAATGAATGTAAGCCGATTCGATTGTGGCCTGTGAAAGCACCACCCAGCACCACATAATAAGCGCGTCCGCTCATTTATAAGGGCTGATAACCTTAGCATATGATTATAGCTCCATCAAACAAAATGGGCTAGTAACCCGAGCATGCTCACATAGCAAAATATATCTTATCATACCACATGTCAATAATGCATACTAGAGCCCAAATCAAAACAATTCTTCCATAATTAACCTTATTTCTTATTCAAATCCCTTAGCAAAATATTTCACAATTTAACACTTAGTATTTCAAAATTCTTTTACTTATAACTTGTGAAATCCAACAAAATCAATTCATATTTCAAATAAAACCTTACTTCCATAATACCTCCATATACATAGCTCAAAATACCTTAAAATCAACATTTAAAGAAAATAAAAATATGCCTTGCCCATTAAAGGATGTTCGGTCTCTTTAGGTCATCAAAAGGGAAAAGACTTCCCTTCCATAAAACACCATATTTCAAACCAAAAACACGTAAATAAAACATTAAAAACCATTACTTAAGTCATTTAGTCTTAAAACTCATGTTTTCACTTTCATACCTTCTTTATGTTTTGGCAAAATTCTAAAACAGTAAAATACAAGAAAATGGTTTTACCAACCATCAATTTACTTACTAACAAGCTCATTGAAGTTCAAATTAAGCATAAAAATCAAAGGACACAAAATGTCCTTCACCATGAGTGGTTCGACCACTCTTAGTTAAAAGGACAGAGATGTTTCCCTTCCCTTCCAGGCATTCTTCCATGCTTAAGAATCATGGGAAAATCACATTAATACATTCAATTATCCATTCCCCAACACATTTCACAAAATTCTCCAAAATCAATCAAAAACCTAAAAATTGAAACTTAAAGAAAATGAAAGAGGAAATGAAATAGTAGTGCACTAACCTTTAAATGAAGCTTAAACACGCTTAAAAACTCTACTCTTGGGCCCTTTCATTGCCTTTGGAGGATGGTTCTCCAACCTCTTCCAAGTAGGAGCAATTCACATTAGAATAAAAAATTAACATAGGAAATAAAAGAAGCATGATTTAATGCATTAATCTCATGCCTAAACCTTGAATTCTACTTATCAAATCATAAAACTCAAAAATCACAACTCACCTTCTACAATGGCAACTTCAATTTTCCTTGCTTTTAATCACCAATTTCAACTTCTACTACTTATTTCTAAGAATTAATCATTATTCTATGGTTTAATTTGGTAGTTTGGTGGTAATTTGAAGGTAGGAAAATGAAAGAAATGGAGAAAGAAGAGAAGGAGATGGTGGCGTGGAGATGGTGAATGTAATGCCCCCTTACCGATCTCATAGGACCAGTACAGGAGGTGTCACATTCTGTTGCGAAGGCGCGTACAGACTTACTTATTAGTATAGAACTGGTATCAATGAAAACATAATATAGTAGTTAAATGCTCAGTTTACAAATCTTTTAAAAATGTACAATGGAAGTATTAGTAACTCAAAATACTGCCTAATCAGTTTGGTTATAAAATTTGAGGAAAATTTAAAACTTTCAAAGCAGTAGTGATAACCCATCAAACAGTTCTAAAATACTTTAGGCAATTCCTAGAGAAAATAACTAGAATGTCCTTTGAAAATACCATTTAGGAATCGATTAAACATATTATTAAAACATTCCAAAATAGCAACGAAATTCCTAAAAATCCTTTATAACATTTAATATTCCATTACAATAAAATGCATCCTCAAAGAAACCATTCTCAAATCCAACATTTATAAATCCAAAAATGTCAAAAGTTCAATCTTTAAAATCAGAGACCAAGTCCCTTTAGAACAAATCCAAATCCTTATAGAGTTCAAGAAATGAAATCAAATGTATCGAAATAAATAAGCTTCAAGCCCCACATAGCAAACCAATGCTCTCTTTATTCTGAATCTAGCACACGCCATGAGTCTGTAGTATAGACTCACACTCTAGTCTGGAAGTAGAAGATCTTCTTCTTCTCTCTAGACACATGTACTCGAGATCCATAGTAAACAAATCTTCAACCTACACGAGTTTAAAAACATCGCGCTGAGTATAAAACGCAGTAGTACTCAATAATATATATGCATCACATAGCAAACAGTTATGGTTCATTAAAACCATACACAATATCAATATATATATATATATATATATATATATATATATATATATATATATATATATATATATATATATAAAAAATGTACTACAAAAGAGAAGAAAGACCACATATATATCA
>CANUEP010151488.1:0-16976 GCA_947857235.1 Jatropha podagrica | reverse complement strand
TGGGTAATTAATCTAGTAATTAGGTTAATTAAAATTGGAGTCATTTAGGGTTTTCCTAGTTTACCCTTAAATAATTAAACCAGGTGGCGACTCTCACACATTAAGTGCATTTCTATCCATTTGTCATACGCATTTCCACATCGCGAGTGCGTACGGCGGGGTAGGGGTTCACAATCACACATAGATTTTCTCATTCAGTGATAAAAACTATGATGTAATCCATAAACCAACCCCAATCAGAAGCATTTTCCTTCTCAACTATGGCAAATGCAAGTGGAAATATCTAGTTATTCCCATCGAGTGCTGTTGCACACATCCTTGTTGCGTCTCTTTTGAGTTCCCGCAAGTATACGGATCGCAACGTAGTAATAAAAAGATCGATCCCACGAGGAACAGTTTATGTCTACTTTACTACTAATTCTTAATAATGTGTTTACAGAAATAAATACAGAAGTGATTAATTTCTATTTATGCTAAGGCTATGTTTAATTAAATCTAAAGGTAAGTGTGTAGTAAAATACTTAGGATAATTAATCATACACAGGATTTTCCCTTTCTATGCAAAAGCTTGTAACATACAATAAAGAATTCTTTAAGTTATCTTTTGATCTTTGTTTAATCAAAGTTACTAGATTATATTCTCAGAAGGAAATAGTTTAGTAAAGATCAAAGAGATTTAATTCATTGATTTGAATTTGCATATGCATATCTCACTTATTTCTGTTGAAATTAAATCTGTCTTATTGAAATAATCAAAGAATAAGAATTAGGTTTAATATTTAACAAGATAAGATATTTATTATATGTAGAAATACATATAATAGATAGTATAATTCTATACTGAGAAGTTGAATTATATCTTACCATATGTAATTAAAGAATTCTTTATTGTATGTTACAAGCTTTTGCATAGAAAGGGAAAATCCTGTGTATGATTAATTATTCTAAGCATTTTACTACACACTTACCTTTAGATTTAATTAAACATTAGCCTTAGCATAAATAGAAATTAATCACTTCTGTATTTATTTCTGTAAACACATTAAGAATTAGTAGTAAAGTAGACATAAACCGTTCCTCGTGGGATCAATCTTTTTATTACTATGTTGCGATCCGTATACTTGCGGGAACTCAAAAGAGACGCAACACATCCACAAAATTATATACTTCATATCCAGCTGTTGAAGCTACCAGTTGGTCTATATTAGGCAGAGGATAAGGATCTTGGGGCATGCCTTGTTTAGATCGGTGAAGTTAATACACAATTTCCATTTTTCAGTAGACTTCAGCGTCAAAACTACATTCGCTAGCCATTCTAGATAAACCTTGCCTTCAAAGGTTTATCCACCTCAGTTGCTATGACCTAATATCTCTCTAGGCTATGATTTTGCTTTTTCTGCTTCATCGGTTTAAAGCTCAGGTCAACGTTGAGCTTGTGAGATATGATATAAGGATTAATGCTAACTATGTCCTCTACGGCCCAACTGAAGCAGTTAACATTATTCTCCAAATCAACTTAATATTATCCTACACTTCTCTCGGTAGATTGGCTCCCAGCATTAAGTTCTTCCCCTATTTCACCTCCCGTGTTTTCAGCTCATCCACAGGTATTGGGCTAGAACCTACATATGTCTAGGGATATTAAAGGTTGGTGTTCGATCGATTTTGTGGGTGGTTCCTCTTCTGGCATCCACATAATTGGCAAGGCAAGAAGTAACCATCTCAATGCTATCATGTATGCTTCCTGAGCCATTTTCTCGTAACGACCTCGCCCTTATCGAAGTAAAACTTTATATGGTGAGATACTTGATACATGTGACAGCTTCTAGTTCATATAGGGTTTGCTTGCCCAATATAGCATTGTATGGAAATTGAATGTCTGCCACCATGAACTCCAATTTAGGTTTCCTTGATGAGTCTTCGCTTCCAAGCTCTAGGGTTATGTTTATGGATCTAGACACTTGCACAGGTTTTCCCATTAGGACAACTAAATGGGTTCATATAGGTTTAAGCTTCGCCTAACCCAGTTTCAAAGCCTTGAATACCTTCCTTGGCCAAAAATTCCACTGCACTACCTTCAGCCATCAAGATTCTCACAATGAAGTTCTCTAAAATCCCCTTAATGACTGGTGCATCATTTTGTGGGATATGTACAAAATTGCCATCAGCCTTAGAGAATGTTATGGGTGGCCTAGTGTTTGGTTTCTACTAGGGTATATCAAAATAGATTTCTCTAGCCCTCCTTTTTCTAATTGAATTGCTATTTACCCCCCAATGAACCACCAAATATGGTGTGGATTGTGCCTAGGTTGTGACATTCTTTAACCTGCTTGTCCTTTTTTCCACTTTCCCTATGAGCTTTCCAACAAATTGCTTCAGTTCACCTCTTTGCACAAGGCATTCTATCTCTTCCTTTAATTGCTAGCAAGCTTCAGTCTCATGGCCTACATTCTCCTATGGAACTCATAATACTTTCTCTTATCTTGATGACTCAAGGTATCCTCCTTCATCTTTTTAGGATAATAGAACTAAATTTGATCACTTTGTTCTCTTAACCAAGATAATATTTCCGAACGCGGCCTATTCAAGGGGGTAAACTCCTGATCTTGTTGTGGTTTGTCATCCCTTGATTATGGGGTTCGAACAGAGTAACTAGTTCGTGGGAGCCGTATAGGCGATCTCCTTGCTGGGAATGGATGTCTCTTGTGTCTATACCTCTCTTCTCTAGGCGATCTATGCTGTTGGGCCTCATAGGCTTCATTTAATTTTGTGTATTTATGGGCTCGCGCCATAAGCTCAGTGAAGGTCAGGGGAAGGTCTATGCTCAAACTTTTAAACAATATTCTGTACTTTCAATTTTTTGCCATAGCGCTAACCGCTACCTTATCGTTCAAGTTCTCCACTTGCATTGCCATTCTTTGAAATTTGGATACATACTGCCTTAGGGTCTTTCCCTCCTCTCTTTTTAAATCAACCAAGTCAAATGATATCTTTCTGGATGATACACATGTTATGAAATGTGTTCGGAATGCTATGGCAAACTAAGAGAAGGAAGGAATGGATCCTGTTTTAAGTGTTTGATACCACTCATAAGCTGCTCCCTTCAGGGTAGTTGGGAAAACCTTACACATTAGATCTTTCAGGTTGGTTTGCAAGTACATCATGGTTCAAAAGATAGCCAGATGGCTTCGGGGGTTAGTAGATCTGCCATAGGATTTGAAAGTATGAAGCTTGAATTTTAGTGGGACAGTCGCGACTAAAATAGTAGCTGATAATGGTGAGTCTTATCGAATATCATAATCTCCTGTTTCTCCTAGCTCTCTACACTCCCAAACCAGTTCCTTGACAACATCTTGGAGATTAGCTTCATCCATGATTGGTTGGGTGTGGCTTAGTTTTTGGCTGTTGGGAATAGTCACACTAGGATCCACCTCCGACTACGCCTCATGGTATGACAAGATACTGAGTGACTTCGATATTTAGGCAAACCTTGGGGAAAGCTATGCTCTTGGTGAGAATGGTTCGTTGGCCTAATGGGTGGTATTTGCTTGCCATTAAACTGTGGGTTCTTTAAGAGGCATTTCAACACGGTGGTAAATTGCAAATAAGCTTGGGCTATGGCTGTTACAACCTGGGGGTCAATGGCTATCTCAAAGGCGAGGGTGGGTTGTTGGTTGATCTCACCATGGATGTTGTCCTAACCTTCCATGTTGAGGTGCTTCGTGGGATCTGTGGCCATGAGAGTTTGAAAAAATTGTGGGAATTTTTTAGGATTGAAGGTGTGTTTCATGTTTACTGTACTAATTATTAAGATCTAAGAATTTGAAGTGTAGTAAATTGTAAATTAGCTCGTCCTTGGGGTAAATCTGGTATATATATACTGAATTTTGTACCGTCATAGTAGAATAAAGATTACAAATATTATATTATCTATTAATTAGAGTTTATTTAAAATTTATTATTATATATTAACCATACTTATGACAAAACTATTTATTATAGTGGATAACTATATTTGTAGCGGGTATGCCACTCTCATGTATAATGATTTGTACTTTTCTTAAATGGATCGAAGCCATTACCCTTAAATACCTGTGCTATTTCAATTCGTATTGTAGACCCAACCAAATGGTTTCAGTTCATGAAGTTTAGGAATTGGAACTAACACTGGATATTATAGTTTGGTTAATCCGGTTTTGGTTTTAATTTTGGTCTTGGTTCCGGTTATCAACAAATTGGATACTTCTGGCTTCGATGTCCATAAAATCAGTCCACGTTTATATCGTCTCCTCTGAAGACAGAGATACGCGTGTAACGTGTTCAACTGTTGGCCACCACAAGCTGTCTAAGATACTCAACTGTAACTCCAGCTTATCCACTTCAATCCCCATAATCGGCGTCTCCAATGGCAATTCTGAACTACATTTCAGTCACCTCAACAGCAGCACCCATCTCCCCAGACTCCTCAACCCCACCAATTCCAAACCCAAGACAGACCAAAGTGATACTGCCTAAGAAGAAGCCACTGAAATGGTCCACTGGAGTGGCACCGGGTGAGTATGGAGGTCCGCCCACCACCACAAAACTTCGCAAGTATTGGGGAGGTGAAGATGAAGACCCTTTAACCTCTGATGAGTTTATTTGGAACAAAGACTTCATGAGTCGCATGGCCAAATTAATTCGGGACCCCGATGAGTCGTCTCCTGAACCTACTCCTGTTAAGGTTCTCTTCTGTTGCTCTCTTTTTGTTTTCACTTTTTTTTTATATATGGGTCTCTCTGTAAACTTTTGTAGTTTGATTGTCAAGTTAGATGTTAGTTTGGACACTCACATATGGCTATTGTTAATAATTTATGCATTTAACTTGTACTTTTGGCCCTGGAATTCAATGTTCTAGTTTTTGCAAACTACTATGTATTTATGTTTTGTTTTTATTTCTTTTTTTTTTTTTTTTCAACTTTCAGTATGTATCTGATATGCTGAAATTAATTGGGCGTTTTCGGCTATTTGATCTTGAATAATATTGGGCTAATATAGTTTCCTCGTATAAGGGTGATGTTGAATCCTTGAATAAGGAAGGGCAAGGAATTGCTCCTCTTATATTATTCACTATTTTTCTTCACTTACAATAAAAAATCCCTCAAGTTAGTATTCCGTTACAATCAGATATTGTAATTTATTTTTGTATCTTGCTTTTCAGAGAGCTTAAGCTTACTTCATCTTCCAAATCTTCCAACTACTTCGTTCTTATTTGATTTAAACCGTTATGGTGAAAATGTGGATGAAATCTTTATTGCATTATATATCATATGGTTTTCTGTATTTATTATGATTGTGATATTTAATGTCTTTCATGTGAACAGGAAGAATCTTCTGGATTTCTGAGTTTAAACAGAGTTATGAGTCTGGATAAGTATGTTATATATATGTTATCTCGTGCACATAATGCAAAGTGAAATTTGCTTCCTTAGGGGAATATGCATTTCGTTTACTTTTCTAACTTTTTCCCTTATATTGTCTGCATAATTACAGCTTGGAAGTTGATTTGAGTAAAGAACTTACACAAACTCAAAAGCCGATATCAGCATGTGTGGCTGAGGCTGGAAAAAAAGTAAGATGAATGCTTTTTAATTCTACGCGTAGGAAGTTTTGCAATTCGATTTTCTCATTTTTATTGGGAGTAATGGTTCACAGGACAGCATTGGCATTTATAAAAAATGGCGGTTGGTACCAACACGCCGTGAGCAGGAGAAGTGGGATAAAGCAACTAAGGCTGCAACTGGTGGCAGTGTAAGTTCCTTAACCTTACATATTAATCTCAATCAACTTGCATAGATGCACTTGTTACTTTATAATCCTTGGTCATGTTAGTTTTATGAACCTGGTATCTTTTTAAATTTTCGACACTCTTTGATATTAAACATGCCTTTGATTTTACTCTTGGGAATTGTCCTAAATGCATTTATCAAATTCATATCATTTTTAGTATACTTTTCAGTTTTGGTGTTTTATGGCTTATAGGATGTGATATTGAGGGAAGTTAGGAAGCCTCAAGGAGATCCGGAAATATTAGCTGCTCAATCAAGGGAGCAATATTTTAAGGTACTCTATGCAGATTCTTTGCCCAACAAATTTTTGTGGTTTAAATTGTGTTACTATTATCATATAGAATCCAATCATTGCAATTATTTCTTTCTGCTTGAAACATGGATCTTTCTCCTTTGTTGGGCAGTTGAAAACAAAACTGCAGATTCTCACATTGGGTATTGGTGGCATCGGGCTGATCTCAGCTTATGTTTCCTATTCTTCGGAAATTGCTGCTAGGTAAACTATATGTTTGAAAAAGTGTGAACTCTAAGTGTAACATACCTCAACCACCAAACTATAAAATTTGATCTTCCAAGTCCAAAGGACACCTGAATGCTTATGACACGTAAAGTTTATGTCTTTCTCCATGTAATCTCTCTCTCTCTCATTAATTCTTATTCATCATTTACGTCTTCCCTTTTAGCTTGGTCCTAAAGAGAATTGAAAGCAAAGGGGAAAAAATGATTAACTTTGCTGATCTCGACTAGCTTTATCATAAATGGATGGGTCCAAGGATGGAACTGAGTATATAAGAGTCCACCTCTTTGGAAGATTATGGTCCAAAAAATAACATAAAACTAAATTATTAATTTAAATCCTACTTTCAGAGTACGAGCTAGCTTCATTACATGTTTGGAAATCTTAATGGAGTGCTATAGAATGTCATGGAATGAATTTTAGTTCATTGTTTTATTAAATTGTTATTTCAACAAAGGGTCTATGATAAATGGGAGAAAATTGCTTCCAATAATGCCATTAAATCTTTTTTGCATTAAAACTTAATGATGGCATTTCTTTCAATTCAAATTTCCATTGAGTTTGTGTCATTAGTGACATTCTTGAACAAGTAAACAGTATACAGTTGAACAGCATTTCCTCTAGCTTTTCTATAAGTCATATTTTTTAATCTTTGGACAAAGTTGTCGTTTTCATATGCAATGGCAAGACATAATATTTTGCCAAGACAATTAGAAGCTTTAACAGCAATTAAAGATTCTAAGCCAATAAAGGATCTTCTTCTACTTCAGCTTTTGCTTGATTTAAAATGAGTCGACAAGCTTGTCGAGTTTTATTAGGCTAGTGAGACTAAATGGGATGCATCAAGTGGCAATGGAATCTGCAGCAGCAAATAATTCATATCTTGTTCAACTAGCCATCCCTAGCAGTAACCAAAAGTGTCTGCTGCCAATTGAAATACAGGATTATTGCTAACTATAATTCATAGCCAGCTCTGGTATTACAACTGATGCAACTAACGAAAAGAAAACAGAAAGTTAGGTAAATGAATCATTTTTGGATGGGAAGAAATATTGAATTGTATTGACCTTGAAATATAACTAACCTTAGAAAATTCTGGAATAAATTCTTTTGAATTAAACATAAAGAGTTATTTTAACTTTACATTACACAAAAAGCATAATATAAAGCTTTATATAGACTCCTGGAACATTCAAAACTTAGGCTAATGAATGCTAAAAATTGATTGAGGAATGAATCTTGCATTTTATGGTTCAGATTGGAAGTAAAGATATCCTCATGCTTGAGACTCCTATACTATATTTGGTTACGCAATTTCAATCTTAAAATTAAAAACAAAATTATACTATAGAAGTCAAATAATTTTCTTATTGAAGTTTTACTTGACATGATATCAATTTGTGTTAAGTTTGTGACAGACTATTCTAAGTTATTGTGTATTCATTTGTTGTAACATCATATATATCTATCAAAGTTCTGGACATGGAGTTTTTGTATTCTGAGATTGTACAATAAGTTTGAATTTTCTGCATATGTTCATATTAAGGTGCCATAATTCTTAGGGAAAAAAAGAATGACTTATAATTTAAAGAGTTTATTTTTCACCAATGAATAAGACATGATGCCATATTCACCTGTCCAAGGATGTTCCCTTTACAAATATCTCACTCTGATGGATTTGCAAAATGTTTTTAAGATTGAAGCTCATTAGATTAAGAAGGTGGCTTAATCAGTCACCTTATGTGCAGCTTGTTTATGGGTTTGGCTTCTTGTTTTTTCGAGCCTTCCCTCAGACAAATAAAAAAGAAGCTGACTACATCGTTTTACATATATATATATATATATGAAGTACTAGACAACTTCAGTTTTCTAGTATTTTATTTTTTAGTTGTTAGGCAATTCTTGTGATTTCTAGACAGATTTTGCAAGTAATGGTGTGAGAACTATATGCGGTTAACTCCAACACTACTTGATAGACATGCTTTTACTAAAATTATTACGACTTAGAAAGCTCAAGCTAATGTGTTTGTATCCTTTGAGACTATGCTTATGAATTCTTTAGATGGGCTCCCTAACAAAGTTTATTCTAATTAATTCGGTTTTGCCTTATAATGTGATCCAAGTGTATGAGTTAAAATTTTCCATTACCACTCAAGTTCAAGCATATAGTTTATGCCCACCATTGAAATACTACGCTTCCTTTTATGTCTTGGATCATAATTTAATCAAACACATACTTGTAAACTTTTTTATGTGAAGATAATTATATATCATCACCTGAGTTGTCTTTTCTATTAACTTCTTCAAACTTGATTCCACATTTAAGTGTAAACTGCATAATTCCATGTATGCCTATAAAGTCTTACTCCCATGTTTCTATGTGTAGAGATTTGTGTAATTAATAGAATATTATCTTTCCTGGTTTAGGTTTTTTTCCTATTTAAATTACTATCATATTAGAATCATCTTTTATGTATATATAGAATAGAAATTGTATAGAGATAACTAGAATACAAAGAAATAAATTCCCTCCCTCCAAAAATCTTCATGGTATCAAAGCCCAGCTGCATTTTTTCGGCCTAGGGTTTTCCCGAAATAAGGCTGGGTTGCAAGTGGCGCCACCAGGGGAGGTAGTTGAATGTCACCGCCCACTTCAAAAGGAAGAGCAGCCGCCGATCAGTCGTTCCCGCTCGACACCGTCGTCGTCCAGTCAAGCGCGTGTGCACATGCGCTTCTAGAAGGTTCTGGCCTTTCCTCACGCGCCAGCGCGTACGGCGGTTTTCCGGTGACCTCTGCCGATGATTCTTGTTCTAGTGGCTTCGTTTTGGTGCTACGACCTTGACCCACTAGTCACTTAGTCCAATTTTTGATTTTTTGTGGTAGTTCCTTTGTATACGCCATTGCTGCCATGTTTGCAAATTTTTTTGGTTTTGCAATTTCCTTTAAATCTGCTATTGAATTGTTTAGATTGACAGTATGGGTGACGGAAAAAAGGTAGACATGATATTTCACTTGGAGAATCTTTCACTTCAGATTAGCCTAGTGAAATTAGATGGCATGAATTACTTGGCTTGCTCTCGATCCTTTTTGCTATTCATTGAGGCTAGAGGTTTGTAGGGATATTTTGATGGTGGAGCGCCAAAATCAGTTTTTACAGATCTAGGGCATAATAAGTGGAAATCAGATAACTCCCTCATTATGTCTTGGCTAATAAATTCTATGCAGCCTTCCATTTCATGGGGATATTAAGTATATAAGATCTTTACTTTTGTTCCTTCGGACCTACCTGATATTACAAGTAACAAGACAAGGGTGGAAAAAGCATGGGGAAAGGGCGTCAAGTCTAGTGATTATTGTTGAGATCTTGTTTTGTTGGTAGACCTCCATGATATGCGAATGTAGCTACTTCTGAGTATGTTCCCACTCCTAATCCTTCTACCACTACTGAGTATAAAACTGTATCTTTGTCTGAGGATGATACTACTTGATATAACTAAGAAAATATGGGATGCTACTTCACAAACTTATTCGCAAACTGGAACCTATGCTCAGAGGTATGAACTGCAACAGAAAGTTCATGAAACCAAACAGGGAGATCTAACTATCGCTCTGTATTTTGCTGAACTTAGTGGGTTATGGCAGGAATTGGACTATTACCAAGAATTTCAGGCAAAATGTGTTGATGATGCAACTCAGGTTCAGAATTTGATTGAGGTAGAATGAGTGTATCATGTTTTGGCTGGCCTAAATAACGAGTATGATCAGATTCAAGTCCAGGTTCTTGGACGAGATCCTTCTCCATCCTTGCAACAGGCATACTCATTTGTACAGCAAGAGGAAACTAGGAGTGCCATGATTCACAGATCTACGATGGATAAAACAGGGTTGATTGCAAATTCAGCAAAAGAACAAATACAGGCTGCGAATGGAGGTTCTTCGGATAGAGATAATTTGTTTTATGACTATTGTGGGAAGAATAGACACACTAAGGAGTTTTGCTAGAAATTAAATGGATGCCCAACTAGGGGGCGTGGAGGGAAGCGAGTCAGTTCGTCTAGACCATAGGCACGCATATCTGATAGTGAAGCTTTGTCTAAGGAACCATCTATTGCTGGTAGCCTTTCTGATAGGGAAATTCAGTCCTTGAAACGATTGTTGTCACAACTTGAATCTTCCTCATTTGCTGCAGCGTCTAATTTTGTTAATTCAGGTAATGCTTTTCTTACCTCTCTTGTCAAAATTGCGAAACCCTCTTGGGTGATAGATTCATGAGCAAATAAACATACAATAGGTTCTATAAACCATTTCCTCACATATTCTAAGTATCAAGGCACAAAAAAAATTCGTATTGCAGATGACTCTTTTGTACTGATTTCTGTCATAGGTTCTATTGACTGTACTTTCAATATTAAACTCTCTTTTGTTCCCTATGTTCCTCGATTTCTCATTAATTTGTTATCTATTGGCTTAATTACGAAAGCGCTTAATTGCAAAGTAACCTTTTACCCAACCCATTGTGTTTTTCAGGAACTGAACACGGAGAGAACGATTTATAGTGGTAGCTTGCGCAATAGACTGTATCTGTTGGATGACGTTTGTCGGTTTTTAAATGTGGGTACTAGTGAAGTTTTGTTAGGAACTTCTAGAAATCCTTCTCATGAAGTTGTTTAATGGCATAGGAGATTAGGCCATCCCTCTTTTTCTGTTTTAGGACGTTTGTTTCCCACTTTGGTTACTAAGTGTGATTTGGATTCTTTGGTATGTGATGTTTGTGAACTTGTCAAACACACTAGACATTCTTATCCTCCACTTAATAATAAAAGTTTGGTTCATTTTGCTACTATTCACTCTAATGTATGGGGTCCTACTAAAACTGTTTTTATTTCTGGTTATAGATGGTTTGTGTCCTTTATTAATTGTTACACTAGATTGACTTGGATTTATTTGATTAAAACAAAAAAGAAAGTTTTTTCGTGTTTTTAGACTTTCATAAAATGATTTGCATCAGGTTTGATACGCATGTTAAAATTCTAAGAACTGATAATGGTATTGAATATATGAATACAACTTCTTATACCTATTTAGATTCTAATAGTATCATACATCAAATTAGTTGTGTCAATACTAGTAACATAGAGTAGTTGAAAGGAAAAATAGGCATTTATTGGAAGTAGCTAGGTCACTTATGTTCACTATGAATCTTTCCAAACCATATTGGGGGATGCTATTTTAATCGCTGCTTACCTTATCAATTGTATGTCTCTTTGTACTTTGAATTCTAAAACTCTATTAGAGGTTCTTTAAGGAAAAAATTCTTATATTGTGCCTCCTAAACTCTGTGTATTTGTTTTATTCATCAGAATGGTCCAAACAAATTAGATCCTAAAGCCCTAAAGTGTGTGTTTGTTGGTTACTTTACTACTCAAAAAGGATACAAGTGTAATTATCCTCCTTTTAGGAAATATTTTGTAAGTATGTATGTTACATTTAAATAGTTTGAGCCTTATTTTTCTATTCAATCACCTCTTCAAAGGGAGAAATATCAGAAGGAAGAGGTGATAGACGACATTCCTTTCCAGGGAGAGATTCCAATAGAAATAGATAATAAGAGAGACCAACCACCCAAAACTCTAGGAAGATTAGATAGACCTGATTTGAAAACTTACACTCGGTGGACAAATACAGATGCAACTGTCGAGCATGAGACCTTTGATCAACCGTCCTCTCCAATTTCAATCTCTGAAAATACAAAATAAGAACCTAGTGAATCTTCTTTAATCCCTGTTGATTCTGATTTTTATCTTGATGCTAATCCTTCTGACAATGACTTTTATATTCCTATTGCTCTTAGAAAAGGAGTTAGAACATGCACCAAACATCTCATCTCCCATTTTATCTCCTATAATGCTCCGTCCCCTTCCTATAAAGCCTTTGTTTTGTCTGTTTCTTCTATTTCTATACCGCAGGATTGGCGAGAGACATTACAGGACTTAAAATGGAAGGCGGCAATGGTTGAGGAGATGAGAGCTTTGGCAAAAGACGAGACATGGGATCTTGTAATTTCACCACCAAGGAAGAAACCAATTGGATTTACATGGATGTTCGCGGTTAAACATAGGACAAATGGTTCAATCGAAAGGTACAAGACTAGATTGGTTGCCAGAGGATTCAGTCAGACCTATAGAGTTGATTACCAGGAAACATTTGCCCCCGTAGCCAAGATAAACACTATCAGAATCTTATTGTCTTGTGCAGCCAACCTTGACTAAGAGCTACATCAATTTGATGTTAAAAACGCCTTTCTACATGGTGATTTGAAAGAAGAGGTGTATATGGAGATTCCTCTAGGATTTGTTGATGACAAGACTACAGGGAAAGTGTGCAAGTTGAAGTCATTATATAGGCAGAAACAGTCACCAAGAGCATGGTTTGAAAGGTTTAATAAAGCCATACTTTCTTTTGGGTACATTCAGAGTGATGTTGATCATACATTGTTCATTAAACATCACGCAGATAAGATCATGTTATTTATTATTTATGTTGATCATATAGTGGTGACAGGTAATGATAAAGAAGAAATAACTCATTTGAGAAATTTGTTAGCTAAGGAGTTTGAGATTAAGGATTTTGGAAAGTTAAGATACTTTCTTAGAATTGAAGTTGCTAGATTTGAAAAATGAATTTTCATCTCTCAAAAAAAGTATATTCTTGATCTCCTTAAAGAAACTGGTACGTTGAGATGTAAGCCCACAAAATCATCCATTGAAGCAAATCACAAGCTTCAAGCTGGAGTGGGAAGTCCAATCGATGTAGGCAGATATCAGAGATTGGTTGAAAGACTGATTTCTCTTTCCCATACTAGATCAGATATTGCCTATGCTGTTAGTCTAGTAAGTCAATATCTGCATGACCCTCGGGAATCTCACTTAGGAGATGTACATTAAATTTTGAGATATTAGAAATCAGCTCCAAGTAGAGGGATGTTATTTTCCAAACATGGCCATTTGAAAATAGAAGGCTACACGGATACAGATTGAGCTGGTTCCCTTGATGATAGAAGATCAACCTCAAGTTATTGTGTTTTTCTTGGTGAAAACTTGGTCACATGGAGAAGCAAGAAACAGACTGTGGTTGCTAAATCCAATGCAAACGCCGAGTATAGAGCCATGGAACAAGGAATTTGTGAACTTCTATGGTTGCGTAGAGTGATGAAAGAATTAAAGTTGTTTAAAATAGTAGATACATCATTGTTTTGTGATAGTAAAGCAGCCATCAATATAGTGAATAATCCATTCTAACATGATCGAACTAAGCACATAGAAATTGATCGTCATTTTATAAAAGAAAAGATAGTTGAAAGTTCCATTAAAATTTTCTATGTGGCTTCAAAAGAGCAACTAGCTGATGTTTTCACGAAAAGCTTGAGTAGTAAGTTGTTTCATCCTTTGGTTTATAAATTGGGTATGTGTAATATCTTTGCACCAACTTGAGGGGGAATGTAGAGATTTGTAGAATATTTCTTTCCTAGTTTAAGTTTTTTTTCTATTTAGATTACTACCATATTAAATCCATCCTTTGTATATATATATAAAATAGAAATTGTATAGAGATTACTAGAATACAAAGAAATAAACTCCCTTTCTTCAAAGATCCTCAAGGAGTATCAACGTCAATTTCAGCGACCGTTGGCGATCAACAGGTGGATTTATTTACGGCTGGTCTAATTGACTTTATTTGATTAGAGGTTGAAATGCAATCTCTAGCCACCCTTGTGCGCGCCATGAACTTGGCCAAGCATTTTGAGAAGAAGCAACAATTGCCTACATTGTTGCACCACCATCGTACTACCTCTCCTTCCACCACCAAAGGCAGCGCAGTTCTTGCACATTCCAATGCCTACTCTCCCTTTATTAAAAAAATAACGAAGATAGAAATGGAGAAAAGACGAGCCAAGGAATTATGTTACTATTGTGATTGATCTTTTTGTTCCAAGACACCAATGTAAGAGGCTATTTTGGTTGGAATTTGATAATGCACCAAACTCATCCATTCAAGAACATGTGACAAAATCAGCTTGAGGACAGGCTTCTCTTTCTAGAGGGAAGTAATGTTATGGACGTTATGGCAGATATGAAAATTAGAAAAATTAAATAATTAGATTATTAGATTAAATAGGATTCAATAAAATATGAAATCCTAATTAGTATAAAATCCTTAGAATTAGATAGATTAATAGCATAAATAGGACTCAATAAAACACAAATTCCTAATTAGTGTAGGATCCCTTTTAGTTAGTCTATTCTTAATTAGACTAAACTTTATATTTTTATAATTTCCTAGTTTATCATTGTAAACCTCTATTTAAAGAGGTATTATTGCTATTAATAAATTAAGTAAGAATCTTTCTCAAAAAAACGAGATTGGAGCTTGCTTTCTCTAACGAGGTCCAAAGGTGACAGCTCCCTTTTGATGAGCTGAATCTCCTCCATACATAAAAATAGGTAGATCACATAATAAGAATAAGGGCTCAAATCTCTTGCTTACGGAAGATCACATGGTATATCGCCCTATGACACGATCCATTACACGGGCTCATAACAGTCAAGCATCAGCAGCCATAAGGCGTTCAAGTAGATTTGCAATCTTACCTTAGGACACAGTTCAAGTGGACCTAGCAATCCTACCCTAGGCCACGGTTCAGATAAAAAAATTCATGGTATATTCTACATGAATGCAATACCACTGACATTTCAAACTTTGAAATATATATATATATATATATATATATATATATATATAGAGAGAGAGAGAGAGAGAGAACCACTTTCAACATTTTATGGTAAAAGAATAAAAACACTGAACTTAAACGCTTGAATAAACAAGGAAATAAAGAAAAGAAAAGAAAAAAAAAAAGAATGAAAGAATGTACCTGCCTACGAACTTCAAGTTGTTCCTGAATAAGTGGTTCACCATTAAGATACAACACATCAAAGGCGAATATGCAAATATCAACCTTGATGTCACTCACTGCAACATTTTTGCGGGCCCGTTTAATGAGGTTCTGAAGCAACATAGACCCACAGAAATATTATCTATCTCAGCTCAAACTCAAAGAGCCTGCATTCCAACTATTTTGCCATTAAAACTGTTTTACTACAACTCAAAAATAGACACAAATGGAGTAGAAGTTGTCCATACTGTACAATTAAGGCACACAACGGAAAGATACATTAAAAAAGATGACCATTCTTGAAAATAAAGTGATTAAAACTTTTGAAAAGCCATTTAGGCTAATAAACAAACCCAAAGAATCACCTATCTACAATTTAGTGCAACTTTTGATTGGATTTGTATGTATGGCAACTAAACTAATGAACTGGAACTCATTTCATACGGTTGTGAACTTATAACAAACCAAACTCAAAAATTCTATACGTGAACATTGAGTTGATCATCTTCAAGCTTGAGAAAAA
The DNA here is from genome assembly GCA_947857235.1 of Jatropha podagrica. Classification (NCBI taxonomy): domain Eukaryota; kingdom Viridiplantae; phylum Streptophyta; class Magnoliopsida; order Malpighiales; family Euphorbiaceae; genus Jatropha; species Jatropha podagrica. The sequence continues at coordinate 1,158 of CANUEP010151488.1, read as the reverse complement.
TAAATTTTTATCTAACCAAACTTAAACAGGAAAATATTCAGCCCAATTTAGTCTGGCTGATTTGAAGATTCAGCATTATGTGTTGCAATTAAAATTGTGTTGGTCTGACAAGAGTACAGTAATGTTGACCAACATGAATGAGTATTGCCGTAATGCTCGGGAAAGCTAAAACAAAATTCAGACAAGTTAATGCAATATCTCTTATCAAATAACAGTAACATAATCATGGCTGTCAATGCAGAACACATGATTATAGTGTCATAACATGGTTTCATTGTTTTATAGAAATCTTTTCTTTTCCCTCTTTGAACTATTGGAATCATAAGTTAGAACTTTCACTAATGATTTCTTTGACATGGGTATCCAAATTGGATAGAATTTAATAATCCAAATTAAATAACTGAGCTGCCAGTATGTTTACTCCACTCATTTAAGCACTAGGTACTTTGCATTCCTATGAACTAATTAAGACTGAAAAGTGATACGGCAAAGCATAGCATAATATGTTTAATTTGGATAGTTATCATGAATTCCTCTGGTGACAACCACTAAAATAAATAGTTATGCCAAGAACCTAGGCACCTAAAAAAGGAGACAAAACATTGTAAGGCTTCTCTTAATACCAAGGCAGGAATAGTTAATCAGATGCTTTACCATCTACATGAGCAGCTCACAAGAAGCACAAAACAATAAAGTCGTTCAGCTTACTATAAGAATTAGTTTGTTGGCTAGGAAGAGTTTTGGATTTTGCAAACTGGAGGTTATACATGGAAGTCTGATAAAAATAAATACTTATTTCTTTGCCCTCATAGCCTAAAAATAGGTCCTTTTTTATGCTTTCGTTTTCTGTCATTTACAGAATCTGAGATCAGAAAAATGCCTCTGCAAAAATCAACTCTTTAAACTTGACAAATAAGCTAAAAAGTAATATTGGATTTTTTTTTTTTTTTTTTTTTTTTTTTTTTTAAAAAAAAAAAAAAAACCATTGGGGGTTTTTGGTTTTTGAGTACCGAAAATTTTTTTTTGGTGGAAAATGGCGTTTATGGAGTAATTTGGGAGAAATTTGAATTTGATTGATGGTGGCTGGGGTTTAATTGAAGGGTTTTAGGGGTTAGAGAAGGGGTTTTAGTTTAGTGGGTTGTGAATTTGGGGTTATAG
>CANUEP010151408.1:0-11145 GCA_947857235.1 Jatropha podagrica | reverse complement strand
ACAAAATTCATTTGTAATCAAGTCATACTTGATTCGATTTCTCGTTTTCACTTTCTCATATCCATTCTTATGTGTGTGACCTTCTAGGTTCCAAATATGTTGGCAATAAATATTAACTAATTAATATTTGAAGGTCAAGTATATTGTCTAGCAACATGTCAAGACTATCCAAATATTTGGAAGTCAAAGTAGTTTGACTTAACCTTTCAGTGCATGATTTATCAGTGTAATTAATATCCCTTCTTCATTAATGTTCCGATTTAGTAATTAGGCATGGAGTGTGTTTGCTTTACTAAATCATGTTAGTTCTCTTAACCTTTAGCCATTAATCAGTTGAATGAAATTTCGGATCTCATTTGCTAATTTCATTCCACCTTGCGCAAGGATTTCTTAATCAATACTAGTAGAGAACAATTAGAACATTTTGCCTAATTTACCTAGGGTGATGAATCCTCTCTTGATTATACAAGTATCTCCATACAGTTCCTATTATGTCCAATTAGTCGTTACTTATTATTCATAAAATGAATAATGTAAACAAAGAATCAAAACATAGTCATCCCTATATAAGATAGCTTAGTAATCTCAAGTCAAAGGATCACTTACACAACCATCACTTGAGTATTCAATAGACATAGGTAACTCTCCATATGGAATTCTCATGCAGATCAAGTCAGTGGACTTGTTTGAATAATAAGCAACTACATATTAGTTCTAGATATCACACATATCTCAGCTTATGAGAACAACTGCTTCCTTAAGGAAAGAACTTAATATGTACCATTCTCAACAGCTCTAATCATCATCCAATAATGAGGAGAATATCGACCAAGAATATTTAGAGACATTACTTTAATGCAAATATAAAACTCATAATTATAACCACATTATGATTTATTTTGCAAAGCAATATTGTCTCATGAACTTTATCTTTTACCCAAATTCAATGGATAGAATATAAAAGATAAATAAATGCTTTTTATTAATAATCAAATATTTATTACATGAAATATCATATCCCAAAATATAATCAATCTAATTGGCTATAGGGCATATAACTAACAAATATATCTTTTGATGTGAATTTTACTGGTGCTGCTACTTTTGAGGCTTATATCCCCTGCCTGTGGTGTAAACAATTTGGATTGATACAGAGTATGCTTGAGCTGACATATTCATGGAATCTACTTCCATGTACAGAAGGCGCTAGAAACAATCTCGTACAAGTGACATGTTACAAGAGCAGAGAGTAATTCTTAAGAAACTACATATCACCTGTGTGGATCCAAATACCATATTTCCTGCTTTTCAAAACTTGTGGACCACTCTTTACACTAAATTTGTGGCACAACCATATGACTTCGCATGTATATATCATATTGAGTAATCATCCTTTCTCTCTAAACTATTTTATGATTTCTTTTTTGCCTTTGCAGATTCTGTTTCTTCATTGATCTCTCCTCAAGTCAACAACTCAGACCCTCTGAATAGGAAACACAAACTAGCTGCATAACCCAGGGGAAATACCCCAATAATCCAAACTTCCCTAAAGAAATGAGAAAGAGAACATTGAAGGAGACTTAGTAGACACCTACATCAAGGCATTTTGCAAGGGTAGCCAACAAACCAAAACCTTTAAACACTGATCCATTGTCCACAAGAACCCTTGAAATGGGTTTTCCATCAATGTGTGCAGTTATATATAATGGCCTAATATATTGAGTCATTCTTTCTATAGGCTTCTCAAGCACTACTCGCTTTGGTTATCCAGGCTTGGAACACTCAATAGTCACTTAATATAGGGGGTAATTGTTGGACCTATTTTGTGATTTTTAGGGATTAGACTTAATATTTTGGATTTGGGATTAATTGTACTTAATTGGAGCCCAATTAATATAGTTTTGGGTAATTAATTCATTAATTCATTTTTATTAATTGATTAATTAATTAAAAGAAATAGATGATAGAAGACGTGACCTACAGTTGGGAAAAAGGAGATTACTCCTTAAGCAGTTATTCACCATGTATAAAAGGTGGAAACCAAAGGAGCTAATGAGGTAATGTGCATCAGTGGATCTCTGGTAACTACCTGTGGAGCCTATAAGAAGAGCAAGAGACCCCTAACCAAGGCAACCAAATTCTCCGGCAAATTCAAAAAATCAAATTAAACTCTCTAACGAGTCAAGCAATTTAATTTTCAAAGCCTTGTCTTTATTTTTCCAAAGCATTGTCTATTTACATTTCTAGTAATTACAAGCCTCTTTTCAATACAAGTAATCAATTTATATTTCAAGCAATCAAACCTTTATTTACAATTTTCTTTGCTCAAATTTATTTTAATTGCAAAACTAGTGAAGCATATATCGTAGATTCAAATCTCCAGCCTAGAACTCAGATCAAGCGCGATATTAATTTCTTATTTGGTGTACTTCACACACCTGGCATGCCCGTAATTAATTCACAAATCAAATTGTCAACCAGTAGATCATTAATTTTTCCATAAAATTGAAAACCTTAATTAGTGATTGACAAGTGTCAACTACTCCCCCTCTTACATTCTAGAGGCTTTAGTTAAAATGTTCCTTTAGCCTGTTGCCTCTTTTTTAATCTCTTGACTCACTCGAGTATTCTAAGTAAATGAGATGATATTCCCTCGAACTTAATTTCTCCCTAATCTTTTTTTTAGGTTATCCATAAGCGAACATTCAATCTAGTTCAAAATTTTCTCCACCTTTGTTTGAGGCCTCTTTGGTTAGTTAAATCATCACTAAAAAGTCATCTCAAATGTTTGAAGCCTCTTTGGTTATCTAAAGGCCAAATCCACAGATTGGAATTCTCCTTGAAGCTAAAATTTTTCCAAGCTAAAGCTCTATACTGGGAAGATAGCCTACTGCCAATGTAGTCAACAAGGAGGAAGCTAGCCAAGTTAAGGCCTAAAGCTCACAGAAAGAAAGGCATGTGTCCTAGTCCCTTAACTCTTCTCAATTTAAGTTTTTTCGATTTCAAACTTCTCTTTTTAATTCATTAAATTAGTGGCTCTAAACTATATAAAACGGAAATTATAGTCTATAAATCCTCCTTGGTTTCACAAAATAGTGTTATCGTTCCATTAAGCAAACTCAAAGTCAATTAGGTTTATCCCTAAAAATAAAATGTAAATGGTGGCTCCCTTTAAAAGAGTAGTCTAATTAAATAGGCTTTCCTTTGTGAACCTTACCTAGATGAGGGTTTTGGTTCAATCTAGAAGACTTGGACGAGGTGCTCAAGTTGGGGCCTCACAAATAGTCTATTTACGCGGAATAGGATTAAGATTCAAAATGCTTTAATTTCTTATACTCATATGCTCTATACAAACATGAAATTTTTATCCTTTCTTAAAGTATTAATGATGAAGGACAAGCTAATAGGGTTGAAGTAGCGAGTTTAGCTTAATAGACAAGCTCTTCTTAAGCAGACGTATCAATTGATCCAACTTAAGATCCTTTTCAAGACTCAGGACCCTTACAATGAGTATCCACTTATGAGATTCAACGAAGAAACTCCAATCCTCTTCTATTCACGAACTTATCATAAAGGACCAAGGAATCTTATGTTGGAAGGTCCCTTTAATAAAGATGTTTGCATTATGTCTATAACAATTTAAGGAATCCTATGTAGTCCCTTTGTTGTGTAGTCTTTATCTAGTTTGTAAGTGTGTCAGCTCAAAGATATCTCTTGCCTCTTTTATCATTATAGATCACAATAGGCAACACCTAAGAGGGGGCTGAATTGGATTTTATAATATTTTTTACTTTTATAGACCTTTTACATATACCAGTAGAAGCAATTTCATTTTCTCAGAGTTTGTAGATTATAAAAGCATATACAAATTAACTAAACATGTAAAGCATTAAACAATTTCATTTAATCGTTAAAAATGAAAATCTTCTAATTCTGGGTTACTGAAAATAGAGCAATTTTATAACTCAAATTTAGTTTTTGTTCAAAGCAAATTTCAATCGCAAAGTTTATACGATTAAGAATATAGAGCAATTCATTAATCAATGTCTAAGCAAATCATCAAGATATACATGTGTGAGTGAGCGAGGCTAAGCAATATCACAAAGACAAAGAGAAGAAATCAATACAAAGGATTTTTAGCAGTTCGGTATTGATCTTGCCTATGTCCACTCAAGAAAACATCTTGAAATTCTCCACTAATTTATACTACTCAATGGCAATATTAAAGACTGTTATAATAGAAATAGTCCTATCACTTATTTATAACCCATAAGGTTTTGGCAAAAGACTTGTAAACTTACAACCACTGATTTTTTAAAGTATTATAAAACTTAACTTGTTTTTGCAAAGAAGAATCAAACTTAGAAGTTTAAGTCTTAAACAAGATGGGTATTTGAAAACCTTTAAAATAAAAGCTTCACAAAAAGCTTTCAATCAAAAGATTTTGACATTTAAAAGCTCATATCTATTCTACATTACACAACCTATAATGGATAGAGAGATGTGTCATATTTAAGTTTAGCAAAGAGATTTTAAAGATGAAATTAGTTTTTATTTTAAAAATCTCTCTATATAGAATTGATTCTTTCTCTTCTCTTAGAAATTATGAGAGAGTTTGAGAGATATAATTTGAATTAAATATTATCTTTCATCATTTGTAAAATTCTACCAAGCCATGGTTTCTATCCCAAATAATTTTTCTTCCTATTAGAGAGGAATATGTTTACATTAGAAAGAAAAAAAGAAGAAGAAGGGGAAAGATGGCGACATATTTTGGAAAAGAGGAAAGAGGATTTGAGCTTATATAGTATGATTTAGGCAATGGGTCAAGTCATTGAAAAGCCAATGTAAAATTTGAAATTTGAAATTCCCTCAAAATCTTATTAGATTACAAATATATATTTTAAAATTTGAAAGATATAGTTTTAAAAATCATATTTCCCTTTAAGTTTTTCAAATAATATTTTAATAAGAAAATCTTTTAAGTGCCTTTTTGGACAACTAAAACAAAAATATAGTTGATATATACTTAATTAGGTATATCCTTTCTTACTACTTTAAACATTTAACTATTAATCCTAAAAGCATCTAAGACATTAACATACTAGTCTCTAATTCTTCAAGAGTGACTTTATCCTTGATTTTCAATACTATTGATTTGAGTCTTATAGAAATTTATGCATAAAGACTTAGTAGAAATCCATATAATAAATCATTAATTTATTATTTTATTGATAATCAAATAAGTGGGTTGTAAAACCTTTCTTCTCTATAAATAGAGGGATCATGCGTGAAAAAGGATCATCGACCCTTAACCTCTCTTATTGAATACCACTAAAATGTTTGCTTTCTACAACTTCCACCTCTCTTGAAATCTTATTTTATATATAATTTATATTTATGCTCTCAACTTGCCTATAAATGGATCTTTTATATTAGAATGTTATATAATTAGAATCATTTTCGGTCATCCTAATCTATTGTGAATACAAAAGACTTCTGCCATTATTTTACATTTTGATAGGCTTATTTATTGGCATTAGGATGTGTATTTTACATTCAGATTCCAATTGATAAAGAAGCAAAAAAACAAAAGTCACTCTTTTTTTCCATTACGTTCCATTTTCTCACTAATATCCTTTAGCCAAAATCACATAAATTTTTGCATATAAATGTCGAAAGTCACTCTCAAATATAGTCCAGACTTATTCTTGGTAAATATAATCATTTTGATATTTTTGCATATAAATGTTGAGCGTCACTCTCAAATATAGTCCAAACTTATTCTTAGTAAATATAAGCATTTTGATATCTTTTTTGTTTGTTAATTTTTCTTTGCACTCCAAACATGAAAAAAAATTCAAAAAATTAATTCTTGAAAGCCCAAAGTTTAATTAGGAAATTTTACTATAATATAAGGTTAAATGGTAATATAATTTACCAATTTCATATTAATAATTATATGAACCTCACAAACTCTAAAGTTAAGTAGATATATAGACTGAATAAAAAAAATTATAAATGTTAACATATAATAATATAATAAATAATATCAGACTTTTAAATCAACTTTAAATAATAGTTAATTTATGATTCATGATCCTTATCCTATATGGATTACCTGGATTCTATTATATATATCTCAAATTTACCCTTGAGGGAGGGGAATCTTCACAATTTATCATACCTGTAATTCGGAGAGCTTAACAATTAGTGCAGTGAACGTGGAACACACTTTTAACCCTTTTAACCTTAGACAATCTCCATAGTTCTTTCCTCAATCCTCATGGTCGCCAACCTAACTAAGAAACGTATCGTGGAAGGCCAAGGCAATGCCAATAGTGAACTAGGTAACAGTTCACCTTCACCCTCCCATTTACTACCGATCCACAGGTTGCAGTTGCTCTTGCCCAAGCTTACTCCCAATTTACCATAATATTGAAAGGCCTACTGGAGAACACTCCACCTAATGGCGAGCTTACCTTACCCTCCAAACTTGCGAACCCTCCTCACAAGGAAGGTAAAACCCCATCCACCTTCCCCTAAATACCAGAGTCATTTAATATCTGACTGATACCAAGAGGCAAAATTGAAAGCAAATCTTAAGGGGACAATCTCCATAATCAGGAGTTCAGTCATACCCAACCAATATTGGACAAGGCAAATCTCTGGGATGTTGTCATGGAGCTGGTTTGGGAATATAGGGAAGCAAAGGAGATAGCAGACTATGGTCTCTGACAGGATTCACCATTATCACCTAATATCTTAGCTGCAATCATTCCTCCAAAATTCAAGCTCCCCACTTTCCAATGTTATGACGGATGTACCAATCCAAGAAGTCACCTGGTGATCTTTCGAACTATGATGTGTCTGCAGACTAATTCGAAGGATCTGATTTATAAAGTTTTCCTAACTACTCTCAAGGGGGCAACATAGGAGTGGTATCAAATACTCAAAACGGAATCCATTCACTCATTCTCATAACTAGCCACAACATTCTAAGCCCGCTTCATAACATGCGTCCTAACCAAGAAAATTTTCTCTAATCTAGTAGAATTAAAGAGACAAGGAGAAACTCTAAGACAATATGTATCCAAATTTCAAAGGATGGTGATGCAAGTAGAAAACTTGAATGATGAGGTAGTCGTTAGAGCCATGGAAAAAAATTGCAAATACAGCAAACTATTTGAAAGTTTGAGTATAGATCCTCCCTTGACTTGTGACAAACTCATGGCACGGGCTCATAAATATACTAAGCTGGATGAAGCCTTTGAGGCTTAACAATGTAGATCACCCAAAGAAGAAAGGCACAGGCATAGAATCCACTCGAGCCTAGCAAGGAGGCGATCATGCCGCAAAAGATCGCATATCTGACCCCCACGTACTAGTTACTCTATTCAAACTCCATACTCAAGAGACAATGAATCCTCGAGAGACAAGGGGTTCACCCTAGTGAATAGGTTGTGTTTAGAGATTTTTTCATGGATTAGAGAGCAGGGCGACCGAATCCCAGTTCTATTATCCCAAGACGATGAAGGAAGATGCTTCAAACCATCAAAATAAGAGCAAATATTATGAGTTTCATAGGGATGTGACCACGAGACTAAGGCCTGCTGGCAGTTGAAGGAAGAGATAGAGTGCCTTGTGCAAAGAGCCAAACTAAAGTAGTTTACTAGGGAAGATCGGCGAGAAGGTGAACAGAGAGGCAAATCAAATACAAAGTGTCACACCTTGGGTAGCATTCATAACATATTTGGTAGTTTGTTAGGAGGTGACAAAAATTCGACAAGGAAGAGGAGAGCTACGGAGATATATTCCATCTTACCCCAACAAAGATCGAACCCTGGCAGTCCATATAATTCTCGGAGTCTGACGGCGAGCATGTACATGCCCCTCATAGCGATACCCTAGTGATCAAAGGAATTATGGAGAATTTTTTGGTAAAAAGAATTCTAGTGGATGAAGGTAGTGCGGCCTTGAAATTGGATCAAGCGAGACTCATACTAATTCGAACTCCGCTGGTTGGCTTAGCAAGAAAGCCTGTACAAGAATCTGGATCCATAGACATAAACCTAGAGCTCGGGACTGAAGTATCATCAAGGAGATTGAAATTGGAGTCCATGGTGGTAGAAATTCGCTTCCCTTATAATGCCATACTGGGCAGGCTAGCCCTATATGAGCTAGAAGCTGCCACGTGCATCAGATACCTAACTATGAACTTTTACTTTGATAAGGGTGAAATTATAATTGTGAATGAAGATCATAAAGTAACCAGGGAAGCATATGTGATTGCGCTAAAAAGTTTACCTCTCGCCTTACCAATCATATGGATGCTACAGGAAGAACCACCTATAGAGCTAGTTAAACATCCTCCTTTCGACATCCCTAGATAGAAAGAAGATTTGATCCCAGTACCAGTGGGCAAGCTAATTACATGGGAGGTAGAAAAAGGAATACACTTAACCCTAGGGGCTGACCTACCAACAGAAGTACAAGAAGACATTAAGGCGGTCCTGAAGAATCATGTTGTAACACCCACCGCCCAATCTCGAAGGACCAGACGACGGATGCCACATTTGGTGCTGGAGTACCGTCCTATCTTACTAAATAATTCCATATCATATATTAGAAGTGACTAAGTTTTCATAAGAAGGCAAGTGGTATTTATTATTTTTTTTAAAATAAGGTTTAAAATAAAGATTTAAGCAAATTCCTACAAAAATTTTGCAAGAGTTCCCCCTAAAAATCGACTTGCCACACAAAGAAAATAGATATACTTCCAATAATTATTTCTCCAAATCCCCAAAACTCTAATTCAACACAATAATTCACAAGCACTTCTAAATACTCACATCAATCCATATCGATTCTATCATCTTATATTGCCATTCATTCAGTGAATTAATTATCAACAATCGTACACCATAAATTAACAATAAGATAATATTACTCAATTAATCACATATCTCATTAAATACAAAATCCATATTTACATCCTCAATACTTTTTATAATATTTATATACATGTCATAATTACATCGCAAGATATATCCTACCCTAAACACAGTATCCTCTCTGATGCTATGCCTCCGGTTTTCAGATAGCATCCACCGCTCACAACCTATGCATGATAAAAATCAACCCGCTGAGTGGAAGACTCAGTGGTGCTAAACAAAATACTTGGATATATTTCATATAAAATGTTTAGAAATAAATCATAAAATTTCCATGATATTAAAAATACTTAAAACATAAGTTATAGGAAAATTTAACCATAAGTTAATAAAATCATAAATATATAATAAGTGTTTATTTAAAATACATTTCCATACTTTCAATTAAAACATAACAAAAGTATTTTCAACATCAAAACATATGTTTTGTTACTTTCATTATATCTTGGGGCTCAAACATATCAGGAGAAACAATAATAAATTTGATTTCGTATCGTAATATATTTGGCCTTAGGTCGCCAACCATAACATAAAGGCATTAAAGCCTACTTATACATAATAAGTGTGTCCGCTTAAATATAAGAGTTGATAACCCTAGCATATGATCATAGCTCATATCATATCATAATGGCATTAAAGCCGAGCATGCTCATATAGCATAAATGAATCATATCATATCACATTTCCACCAAGTACATAAGAGACCAAATCATATTATTTCTTCATAAAGCATCGTATTTCCTAACAAAAATTTCATAGCTTAATTGTTTTTACTTCAAATTTTCTTAACTTACAACTTGTAAAAGATCATCAAACCCACTTATATTTCAAACAAAAATCATACTTTCATAATACATATATTTAAATAGTTTAAATTACTTAGAAACCATCATTTAGAAGAGCAAAAACATGTCTTACCCACTAAAAAGAGGTTCGGCCTCTTTATGAAAACAAAGGAGGAATGGTTTCCTCCATCAAAAGTCTTAATTATTAACTTAAAATCACTACTCAAAATCATTAAATTCATTACTTGAAACAAATAACCATAAAACCCATTTTTACACATTCAAAACCTTCTTTAAGTCTTAATAAAATGCTTAAACACTAAAATTCAAAATTGAGGTTTTAACCATCATTAAATTGCTCATTAACAAACTCATTTAAGTTAAAATCAAGCATAAAAATCAAAGGAAACATAGTGTCCTTCACCCACCATAGGTTCGGCCACTCTTATAAATAGTAGGGGAAATGCTTTCTTTTCAAAATAAACACACTTACTTAAAAGAAAACCTTTCAAAGACTCATTAATCATCAAAGAAAACGAAAGCAAGAAACAAATCAAAGGGGCCTTCCTCTAAGGGAGGTTCGGCCACTCTTAGTTTCATGGGAAGGAAATGTTTCCCTTCCCTTCCAAGCATCTTATCACGCTTAAGAGTCATAGGAAATCAAGCTAAAATAATCAAATAACCATTTCTCCAACACAATTCACAATTTCTCGAAATTCATACAAAAAAAATCTAAAAATTGAAACTTGAAGAAAATGAAAAGGGAAATGAAATAATAATGCACTAACCTTCAAAATAAGCTTAAAGAAGCTTGGAGAGCCTCAAATCTTGGCTTTCTCCTTCCCTTTTAAAGAGGGTTCTCCAACTTCTTCAAAGTAGGAAAAATTCACATTAAAATCAAGAATTAACAAAAAAAAATAGATGGAGCATGATTTAATGCATCAATTACAAGTCTAAACCTTGAATTCTACTTATTAATTCACAAAACTCAAAAATTACAACTTACTTGCTTGGGTAGTAACTCCAAATTCCTTTGTTTAAGAACTCCAATTTCCTACTCCTTAGCTTAGGTCTTAGTGTCTACTTACTAATTAAAGGCTTAATTAAGTGATTTGGTGGAGTTTAGAGGTAGAGAAATGGAAAGAAAATGGAGAAAATGAGAGAAGAGAAGAGAAGAAAGTGGCATTGGAGGAGTGGAGAAGAAAGGTGAATAGTGTTTGATGAGTTGTCATTTTTAAGAAGAAAAGTCAAACTTGACTACTGAGTTTTATGCCAAATGAATGGCTATGATCAAGTCAAGGTATTCTCATCCAATAGCTCTAAATATTTATAAAATAATTCTCCCTTAATTATTATTTAACTCCATCAATTAATTAAATTAACTCCATAAAAATAATTCTTCAATT
>CANUEP010151337.1:20000-21170 GCA_947857235.1 Jatropha podagrica | reverse complement strand
AATTTTTGTTTGGAACATAAGAAAGATTTGATAAGTATTTACAAGTTGTAAGTTAAGTAATTTTGAAATGATGAGTATTAAGTGATAAAGTGTTTTGATTAAGAATTGTGAATAAGTAACATGATTATTTGTGAAAGAATGGTTTTGACTTTGGGCTCTACTTTACATGATTGAAATATAGTAAAATGAGATTGATATTGATATGTGAGCATGCTCGGGTTATCAGCCCATTCTATTATGTTAAGCTATGATCATATGCTAGGGTTATCAGCCCTTATAAATAGGTGGACGTGCTTATTATGTGATATGTGGTAGTGCTTGCATAGGCCACGGTTATGAGATGTGTGGTGGCGGTTTCATAGGCCACGATTATGTGAATCTGGTTATATTTCTTTCTGTATGTGTACGAGCCCTTAATTAAGAATAGAATTTTATTCTGTTAAAAAGAAATTAAAGATATACTTATATTTTTTACATTTTTCTTATTTTTATCGGATGATGTATTAATATTTAAATGTGAGTTTCTTTATGGTTTTCGAAATACTTTGATTTAATTAGCACATTTTCAGTGTTTAATATGTATTTGAAATTGAGTATTTTGAAACATATTTGAGATTTGTTACTTTGACATTTCTTGTTATTTTAATTGATAATTATTTAGCACCACTAAGTTTTCCACTCAGGGCGTTGATTTTTATCATGCGCAAGTTAAGAGCGATAGACGCTAGTTGAAGACCGGAAGCATAGCATCAGAGTTGAAATATTATTTTTGGGTAGGATATATATAGTAAATTGTGAATTTGGCATGTATAGGAAAATATTGTAAAAAGTATTGAGGTTGTAAATTTTGAAAATGTAATTAATGAGATTGGTGGTTATTTAAGTAAAAACATCTTAATATATTTTTAGTGTATGATTGTTAATAAATATTCCTTGGAATGAATGTTATAATATCATGATAGAACCTAAAATAATTTATGGATATTTAGAAGTGCATGGATTTGTTGTATTGAATTGGAGTTTTGGAGTTTGGAGGAATTAATATTAGAAATGTTTATGTTTTCTTTGTGTGGCAAGTGAATTTTTAGGGAAAACTCTTGTGAATTTTTCGTGGGAATTTTCTTGAATATTATTTTTAAATTTTAATTACTTGCCTCCTTATAAAAACTT
>CANUEP010151337.1:0-15000 GCA_947857235.1 Jatropha podagrica | reverse complement strand
GATTTCCCTAAACCAAAGCAAAGAAAACAGTCATAAAAAGCAATAGAAGTAGCACAAATGTAACTGACAGAAAAGCATATAGAAATCTAAGAAGGGAGTATTGACCCTAGCCACTTATGGGTATCTAGGACAATCACATATCTCTGCTTTGTTTGCATAAAACATAAAGCAAATCAAGAAGAAATAAAAAAGAGGAAAAGGCTAAAACACAAGTTTTGTGGTCTTTGGTTTGTAACCCGAGCTTAGTGATTGAGTCTGGTTGCTTATCTTATTGAATAGGAACTATAACCAAGCAGTTCTTTCCACTGTGAAATGGGGGTTGCTTGAATGTGAAAAAGTGTGTTTTTGTCAAATTTTTGCTTTACTCGGAAATTGTGAGAAAAAGATGGCTTTAGTCATTGGTTTGATTGGAAAAGAGACTTTAATCACCAATTTGATTGAAAAAAGTAGCTTTAGTTGGTGCACTAGGCTATGAGCATGAATGGTCAAATTCTTATGTCATATGTGGGTTGGGAGTGCAATTAAGGCCTGATCACTATAAATAGGTGGTAAGTTGGTCAATCGGTTATCATTAGCAGTCATCTGGCATGAATCTATTGTCTTTGCCTGTGGGGCATACAACCTGGCTTCTAATTCGAATGGTTTATTTTACTCTTTTGATTTGAGTAGTTTGAGGGAGAATTCTAACTCGAATTTGGCCATAATATACCATTAGAAGTCTAGAGGTCTAGTTTCTAATGGTTTAAATATTTTGCCAAAATTACATTTTTCTAAAATTTTATTATCAAAAGGAGTGAGGAAAAGCCACCTTTGTCTATAAAGTTAACCTTAGGTTTAACTGATTTGCTATTGTTTGGAACTACACATTTTATTACTGATTTTCATTAAAATGGTAGTGTAAAAAACACGATTTCATAGTTATCTCTTAGCTTTTAGACTTAGTCACTAAAGCTATTGTCTTAGGGTTGCACTCTTTTCAGGAAACATCAACAATGTAGAATAGGTGAGATCTACACTCAGTCTAATTACAATCGAGTTTATGAATCAAAGCAAAATGTTATGGAAGGTACAAATAGAAACACATGCCTAATATCTTGCCATAATTTATGTCATATTTTATTTCGAAGGTATCCATTGACACCTATGTTATCTAGGATAAATTTCTATATTACACAAATTATATGCTTATAACAATAATATTTTCCACTAGACTCAATTTATACTTGTAATAATGATATCCTCCAATAAAGATGTAATGATGTATTCTTAGTGCAATTGAAATAGCTTCTAATCTTGTCTTTTATAAGAGAACAAAACACTTAGAAGTAGATAACCACAGTATTAAAGGTGTTGTCTAAGAGGGCATCATTTAAATAGTTATGGTTTCATCTTAGACCACATTGCTGACTTGTTTGCCAAAACTAAGAATGAAATGATGTAATGACTTGGTTTTCAAATAGCCTTGATATAATTACCAATTCCAATTTCATAGGGGGGGGGGGGGGGGTGGTTAAAGGATGTTAGTGGAGACTAGGGCTGCAAATGATTCATTCTAACTTGACCCAATACGAGCGACCGAACCTAATCCGATAGGTTTAAAGATCAAATGGGTCAAGTTGCGCCGGTTGACAGCATATTTTCGCAAGTGCATGAAATTAGAACAAGTAATAAAGAGCGAGTAGAGTATCATCTCATGCAGATTGCATACCAAGTACCAAAAATTATTTTAATCTACTATTATTTAAATGATAATAAAGAGAATATTTGTAAAAGTAAAGTAAAATAAAATAAAATAATAGAAAAGAATTCAAATAAAAATATTTTAATGAAGAGAAATCAAGGATTAAAAACTACTAGGGATATTGACTTTACTTAACTCTACCCAATTTATTTTATTAGTTTGCTAATCAATTTTAATTGTTCAAGTAGGGGAAACAACCCTAGAGTCACTAACAAGCTCTTCCAATGTATTGTTAGCTAATTTAATCCTATTTAATTACTTATCTCCCAATAGCGCAAACCAAACATGAATTAAATCATTAAGTTTTGTGGTTTGTTTAAGAATTCATATCCTAAGGTCATTAAATTAGCAAAACCCCCCATGAGTCAAACCATATAGCTTCCACATCAAGTTATTATTCCCATATAATTTATTACCATTTTTTTATCAAAAACCCTTCTTTCGATAGAGATTAATAAAATAAATCAATCTAGGGGAGAAACTCTGCCTAGAAGCATTAAGTTCAGTAATAAATTATAACTTGAACAAAGAAAAATAAATCTAATATCATAAATTGGGGTAGAATTTAAGCTACATCAAATCCTTAGTATGAGAGTTTAGTTTGACATAGTGATTAAATAAAACTCAATATAATATGAAAATAATTCCATAAATAATAAGAATTAATGGAAATAAAACAAGATCAAGAATTTAGAGATAAAAACTAGTCAAACAATAGCAAAACGGCTCCCTTGATTCTTACATAACTTGATTGCTTGAAATCTTGCAAAGAGAGAAAAACTAAGAAAGAATGGATCTAAGATCTAAGATTTGATGATAAATTGATGCCCAAACTGTTGCTATGATCTCTCTTTATATAAACTTTATAGGGTATCTCCAAATCCGAGTAGGAAACTGATTTGAATTGGATTTCTTTCTTTTTAGGAGTCTTCTTTTATCTGGTTTGGGCTTGAGCAATGTTTAAGATGAGCCCTTTTAATATTTTCATGCAACCCATGCATAGGCCACGCCCATGTCACAGATTTATACGGGCTGAGCAACTAAATTCGACCCTTGATTTTCCAGTAGGTGCCATGGCCGTGGCACTGCATGGCCTCCTCATGTACTTCCTTGACTTGGCCATGTCCAGCTTTAGACTTCCAATTTTAGCCCCAACCTTCTTTGATACGATTTTTGGCTATTTTCCTACTAAAAACCCTTCAAATCAAGCTTATCAAGAATCACGGGAACTTACTTAAAAATATAAATAATTCTAAGTGAAAAACTAATCAAAGTAATTAAAAATACTAAATATCCTAATAAAAACTAAGTTAAAAATACTATAAATATATGACCTATGAAAATTCCTCAAACTTAAACTATTGTTTGTCCTCAAACAATAAAACAAAACAAAACTAGCTTAATATGGTTGGAAATAATTATTTACAATCTTAAAAATATCAAAAATCTATTAACATGAAGATAAATAAAGTGTTTTCTATGCTAGATATATTTTTGCGAAAATTCAGACTTTTAACAAAACACATAACCTAGTATGAATATAAATTATCAAGACTTCAACACCAATAATTGATCAAATCATGATAGATAACATATGAATTTTCACAAAAACTGATTAACCTTTGAAATAAGGATGATGATTTTTAAATTCAACATTTCCATAGACAAAATTAGTTATCCCTTCTCCATAATTTTAAGTGCTAAACTATTATCAAGATCAAAAGGTCTTTTGCTATGGTTGTATGGGGGTTTATGGAGTCGATTTAGTAAGTCAAAAGAAACAGATATAGAAAATCAAAGAGTGAAAAAATATAAAATATCAAGATTTTGATCTCATAAAAACATATACATTTATTCTCAATGGGAGGTTTTTTTGGAATTTCTCACTAGCTTATTACTAGAGATGCTTTTGGCAAGGTCTTTTATAATACTTTAGTATTTTTCTGCCTGCTTAAAATTTTTCCAAACTTGAGTTTTTGATTGATCACTATTTTTCTTTTTCTTAGGGTCTTCTCTTTTTCTTTTCTTCTAATTTCTCCACTTACTAGTGTTTGCATAAAAATATCTCCCTTTTTATTTTCTTGTTATGTTCCTATAAGATCAAATCTTTCCACTAACATATGATCACACTTACGGTAAAAGTTTAAACAAATAGGTTTAAATGGCTAGATTTTAATATGGGTAACAAGAAAAATATTGGATTATATGCTTTAAATTGGTTGCAATGGTTATAATTAACTTATGGTGGTCTAGGCTAAAATATGTAGTTTAACAAAGAATGCCTAGATCATCTCTTTCTAATGTGAGTAATTTAAAAATTTTCTCTCAAAAAAATTTCCAATTTTGTTCTAGGAATGCCAAGATTAATTAAATTTTGATCAAATCATATATATCCATCATGATAATTTCAAAAATTGGTGTTTACAATCTTAAAAACAAATATTCACACAAGAAATATTGTTAAGTTAAAAATTTCAAATTCAAACTAAAACATGCTATAATAGAAAAACAACTAAATTTATAACAAGTTATTAGATTATGATAATTTTTAATTTTGCTTATAATCATTCCAACCAAATTAAACTAATAAAGTAGCAAAAATTTTCCGTCCCCAACTTAATCTAGCACATTGTCCTCCATGTGAAAAACAATTATAACTCCCATCTTAAAGTCATGCTTTAATACATGATGCAAGAATTATGAGAGAAAGATGGTTTGATAACCTGTTACCACCATTGTATTGATGAATACGATGAAAGATGGAAGATAAAATAGAAGTTAATGGCTAGAAGCTGACAAAGAAAAACTAAATCAAAGACAGTTAGTTAAAAAAAAAAAAATAGTTCAAACTGAAACACAACTAAAACATAACTAAAAACATAATTCAAAAGAAACACAAGAACAATTACTAAAAATAACAATTAAAATCAGCGTGTTTAAACAAGGCCTCAATCTCTAGGAGGAGAAGGCGGAGGAGGCTATAGCATCTAGATTATCGTTTGGAGTTGATTCTTCAATCCCGTATATTGTTGTTGCATGGTCTCAAGAAGGGAATCGATGCTTCCATAAGATATGTCCAAACTAGTGAAACGATGGAAAATTGTTGTCTCCGTTCGCTCCATTCAACTATCAAACAAGTCCATTCTAGAGAGGATGCGGGCTAACACCTTATCAGTCTCAGCCTGTGCTGCTGCATGGGAAGGACCTGCACCAGAAAAAGAAGAAAATGTAGGAGGTAAACCCCTTATGTTAGCGTCTCCACCTTAGTCTCCATCTCCAGCCTCTCCTTCCTCCTGAACTTCCTCTCCAACTTCAGATTGTTCATCCATCCCAGCCAAACGATATGTATCACCATGTCAAACCACCATTCGCATTCTCAACATCATATCAATGTCTAACCGGGTGTTTTTTCCATTGTCTAGAACTTCATAGGGACACCTATCTGGGTTAAATGCCTTAAGGTATTGCCCGATCATTGTAACAAAACTCCCCATAACTGTACTACCTATGTTTCCTCTTGCAACTTTTCTCCACTTTACACCCAACCAATATCCTACGTTCAATCTAATGCCATTGTCAATAGCCCATAAAAATATAATTCGTTCACCCCTACTACACCATCACTTTCCTTCCTACTAAAAATTGTATGGGCTAAAAACCTATGAATGTAACAGTAGGTCGAGTTTTTAAGGTTAGAAGCTTTGGCACCTTTAGAGTTATAACCACGTGAACCCATAAGTCATTCCCATGTATCATTTTCACCAAAATTTGAGGGTACACAACAACTAGCATTTTCAGTAGGAAAACAAAAAATATGACTAAGTTCATCTATGGTTAGTTCATTTCTTCATCCACCAAGTTGAAAAGCTATTTTCGACTCGATGACATATACGGCAGGATAAATGTATGAAGCATATGTACTTAAAAATTCAAGGTTTAAAGGTGCAAACACATAATCTTTCATAGTGATAAAATTACCCCACCCAATCCTTTGTAAAGGCTCAATAATAGCATCCCTTAAACCCACTAAACTCAGAGCATGTCCATCAATAAATTTATTTGGTACCATAGGCTTTGAGACAAGAGCATTGTATCTTTCAATTTGATTCAGGTCGGAGAGTGGGAATGGTGGTGGTGGAATCTCTGGTGGTGGTGTGGTGGTTGCTTTTCTTCCTCTTGGTGGATTTTGCGCGGGAATCGGAGCATTTGATTGGGCTCTTGAGGAGGATAAAGTTCTTTGTCTTTTGGGTGCCATGGGTGAGAGATTTTGTGTTGAGAGAGAAGAAAAGAGTAGAGGATGGTGGTTATGGAGGTTTTTAGAGAGAGAAAGTGGAGAGGAAGTTGAAAAGAGAGAAGTTAGGGTTGATAGAAATAAGAAACGTACCTTTTAAAAGTGTCTTCGCTTGTGCCACGGGTGTGGCTTGGTGGTGCCATGGCCGTGGCATGCTTGTGGCCTTGGTCGATTTGCACTGGGCACACCATAGGCGTGGCATGTGCCTGTGGAGTGCCTTGCCTCTCCTTGCCATTTTTGGGCTGGGCAAGACACAGGCATGGCGTGTGCCACGCCTTGCCCGTGGTGTCTTGTGTGTTAAGGCGCTTTTGTCCTGGTTCGAACACGGGCGTGGCTTGTACCACGGCTTGGCCTGTCCATGCCATGGGTGCGGAGTCCTTTGTCTCTTCAGCCCTTTTTAGCGTTTTTAAGCCATGGGTATGGCTTTTTACATGGCCAGCCCATGGACTTCCCTGATTTCAGTCCCTAAGTACCTAAAAACACATAAATTAATACTTTTAAGCTTGAGTAATTGAGTTAAATCATAAAAATATTCGAACAAAACAAATCAATGATACTAAAAAGAGGAATTTATTAAAAACTAAAATAAAATATCGGTTGTCTCTCGCAAGAACTTTTTTTTAACGTCGTTTAAGCTCGACTCTTACTCCTTTTCTTTCAAGTTAGGCTCATTGCGATTTTGACTGGATCAAAAGCTTCATGTCAGTAAACCTTCAATCTCTGAGCATTAACTTTGAAGCTTTGATCTCCATCAACAATCTCAACCACTCCATGTGGAAAAATTTCTTTTATGATGAAGGGTCCAGACCATCGAGAATGCAATTTACCTGAAAAAAGACAAAGTCTAGAGTTATAGAGTAATAACTTTTGTCCGACTCTTAGATCTCACAAAAAAATATGCGTTTCATTCCACTTTTCGGTAAAGTGCTCTCCTTTGCCCTACTTCCTTGGTATTAAAATTCAAGAACTGTATCACCCAATATGCTTTATGTTCCAACTCAACAGGTAGATGACAAGCCTTACCATAGACCATTCGATATGGAGACATCCCGATTGGTGTTTTGAATGTAGTTTTATAGGCCCAAAGTACATCATCAAGTTTCTTGGACCAATCCTTCCTTGATTGACCAACTATAGTCTCAAGAATCTTTTTGATCTCTCTATTAGTTACCTTAACTTGCCCACTTGGTTATGGATGGTAAGGGGTACCTACACGATGAGTAACATCATGTTTTACAAGGAGAGAATCTAAATACTTATTGCAAAAATGCTTACCTCCATCTGTGATAATTTCTTGAGGGGTAGCTTGGCGTGTAAAGATGTATTTCTTGATGAAGTTCATCACGTTCTTGGCATTGTTGTTAGGTAAAGCAATGGCTTTTGGCCATTTAGACACGTAATCCATCGCCACTAGGATGTATTGGTTGGAATAGGACGATGGGAATGGTCCCATAAAATTCAATCCCCAAACATCAAAGATCTCCACTTCAATAATATTGTTCAATGGCATCTCATGTCTCTTGGAGATATTACCTAACCTTTGGCAACGGTCACAAAGACGAATAAAGTTAAAAGCATCTTTATATAAGTTAGGCCAATACAAACCACTTTCTAAGACTCTTGTTGCCATTTTATTCCCTCCAAAATGTCCTCCACATTCAAAAGAATGACAATGTTTAAGTACACTCTCCATCTCTTCCCCCAGCACACACTTTCTAAAGAGTTGGTCATTATAATACTTGAATAAGAAAGGATCCTCCCAATAATAGAATTTAACATCATGGAAAATTTTTTTCTTTTGTTGGTAAGAAAGATTAGGAGGAAGAATTTTACAAGCCAGAAAATTTGCTGATATGGAGCTTGCCTATTTGCTAAGAGAATGAGATGCTCATGGGGAAAGTTTTCATTGATTTGAACTTCTTCTTTTCTTCTTGCCCCAACTCAAGCCTGGAAAGGTGATCAGCCACAAGATTCTCAGTCCTCTTCTTATCACAAATCTCCAAATCAAATTCCTGCAAGAGAAGAACCCAACGAATTAGTCTAGGCTTTGCATCTTTCTTTTCTAGCAAATACTTAATAGCTAAATGATCACTATAGACTATTGTTTTAGCTCTTATTAAATATGCTCTAAATATACCAAATGCAAAAACAATAGTTAGGAACTCCTTTTCAGTGGTGGCATAATTGAGTTGCGCATCATTCAGGGTATGACTAGCATAATAGATGACATGCAACTTCTTCTCCTTCCTTTGCCTAAGAACAGCTCCTACGGCATGATCACTAGCATCACACATAAGCTTAAACGGTAAACTCCTGTTAGGTCCAGCAATTATGGGAGATGAAATTAGTTCCTTCTTTAACCTATTAAAAGCATTTAAACACTCTTTCTTAAAATCAAAAGAAAACGCTTAACTAATAAATTACAAAGAGGTTTAGTGATTTTTGAGAAGTCCTTGTTGAATCTCCTATAAAATCCAGCATGTCCAACAAAGCTTCTAACTCCTTTAACTGAATTTGGAGGTGGTAGCTTTTCAATCACTTCAATCTTTATTTTGTCTACCTCAATTCCTTTTACAGAAATCCGGTGCCCTAAAACAATACCTTCACTAACCATAAAATGAAAATTTTCCCAATTCAAAACAAGGTTAGTGTCCTCACATTGCTGCATTGCAAGAGAAAGGTTATGAAGACAAGAATCAAAAGAAGAACCAAACACAGAAAAATCATCCATACAAAGCTCAATGAATTTCTTAACCATGTCAGAAAATATGGACATCATACACCTTTGAAAAGTCGCAGGTGCATTGCATAACCCAAAAGGCATTCTCCTATATGCAAAAGTACCATAAGGGCAAGTGAAAGTGGCCTTTTCTTGATCCTCAAGAGCTATGAGAATTTGAAAATATCCTGAATAACCATTAAGAAAGCAATAATAAGGATAACCTACAAGTCTTTCAAGCATTTGATCAATGAAGGGTAAAGGAAAGTGGTCTTTACGTGTTGCTTTATTCAATTTACGATAATCAATACACACACGCCAACCTGTGATAATTCTGGTAGGAATTAATTCATTACTATTATTTGAAATAACTGTCATACCTCCTTTCTTGGGAACAACTTGCACAGGGCTTACCCAACTACTATCCAAAATGGGATAAATAATTCCTGCATCTAAGAGTTTAATGATTTCATCTTTGATTACTTCCTTCATGTTCAGATTCAATCTCCTTTGGTGCTCAATTGTAGGTTTGTAATCTTCCTCCATCAAGATCTTATGCAGTCATGTTCAGATTCAATCTCCTTTGGTGCTCAATTGTAGGTTTGTAATCTTCCTCCATCAAGATCTTATGCATGCACACACTTGGATTGACCATCCCAAGGCTTTTTTATGCTTCCTTAAAATCTGCAACAACATTTCTTCTTTATCAAGTGATAAGTGAGAAGAAATAATAATAGGAAAAGAATTGTTATCACTTAAGAAAGCATATTAAAGATGAGAAGGAAGCAATTTTAGTTCTTGCTTTGGAGATTCGATCTCTTCCCTACTTTTGATATTTTGAGTATTGGTATCAATGTCATTAATAATTGAAATACCTTTAGCATGCAAAGTATCATCAACACAATTATCAACAACATCAATTCTAAAATAATCATCTGAATCCATAAGAAGTTTGCAATATTTAAGAACATAAAAAACAACTTCCTCCTGACCTACCCTTAGAGTTAACTTACCGTCATAAACATCAATCAAGGCTCTTGCGGTTGCAAGGAAAGGTCTCCCAAGAATGAGGGATCCTTCTCTATCTTCATCAATGTCAAGAATAACAAAATCAATAGGAAAAATAAACTTACCTATCTTGACGAGTACGTCTTCCACAATTCCATTTAGGTGTTTGATCGAACGATCAGCTAATTGTAGAGACATCCTTGTTGGCTTTAGCTCTCCCATCCCTAACATTTTAAAGACCTCATAAGACATAAGATTAATACTTGCACCTAAATAAGCTAAAGCCTTATTAAAATCAAGATTTCCTATATTACAATGGATAGAAAAACTTCTTCGATCCTTTAACTTAGGAGGCAATTTATTTTGAATGATTGCACTACACTCCTCCGTCAATATTACTATTTCTTGATCATCAATCTTCCTTTTCTTACTCAAAATCTCCTTAAAAAATTTTGCATAACTGGGCATTTGAGCAAGAGCTTCGGTAAAAGGAATATTTATTTGAAGCTTTTTGAACACATTAAGAAATTTGAGGAAGCTTTTGTCATCCTTGGATTGTTTAAGTCTTTGAGGAAAAGGAATGGATGGAACATGAAGTTTTACTTCCTCTTTCTCCTCAAGATTAATGATAGGAATTTCCTTCTTTTCTTTCCTACCTTCTTCCTTTCTCATGGGTTCCTCCAATTCTTTTTCGCTCCTTAAGGTAATGGCCTATACTTGTTCTTTAGGATTTTTCTCAGTATTGCTAGGTAACGTACCTTGAGGTCTTGAGGCCATGATGCTTGCAAACTGTCCAAATTGGATTTCCAAATTCCTAATTGTTGCTTATTGGATTTTATGATTTTCCCTAATTTCATTCATGAACTCCATATGAGATTTAGAAAGAGCAATAAGGAGGTCATCATGTCCCTTTTTATCTTGTGGGGGAAAGCCTGGTGGTGGATTCAAGGTGTTGTTTGGATTCCCATATGAAATTTTAGGGTGATTTCTTAACCTGTTATGATAAGAATTAGAAAATGGGTAATTCTTCCTCCCTAGATTCATCACGCAGTTGACTTGCTCCAAGGTTTGAGGGTTCACATTATCCAGCAGGTATTCCCAACTCCATGTTAACTTTTGCACCTATCACAAGCTTGCACAATAGAATTAACAGAATTAGTGGTCAATAAATCCAATTTTCTTACCATATTATCCACCTTAGCATTAAGTGCGGTTATGGCATCAATCTCATAGATCCTTATAGTCTTTTTTCTTTCCAAAGAATTTTTATAATGGCTATTGCTCTCCATCTCTTCTATCAAATCATAGGCCTCAGCAATTCCTTTCCTTTAAAAAGATCCCCAACAGTTGCATCCAAAGTAATCTTAATGTTAGGAGACAATGCATTATAGAAAGTTTATACCTATAACCACTTAGGAAGAGCATGATGTGGGCACTCTCTCAACAAGTCCTTGAATCTCTCCCAAGCTTCATACAAGCTTTCTTGATCATGATGGGCAAAAGTTAATATCTCATTGCGTAGCTTAGTGGCCTTGGAAAATGGAAAGAATTTTGCCAAAAATTTTCGAGCTAACTCATCCCATGTGGTAAAACTTCCTATAGGGCATGATTATAACCAAGCACGTGCCTTATCTCTCAAGGTAAAAGGAAATAATCTTAACCTAATAGCATCCTCAAAAACTTCATTTTGTTTATAGGTATCACAAATCTCCAAGAATTAGTGATATGGGCATTTGGATCCTCACTAGGTAACCCTCCATATTGGATTGAGGTAGAAAGCATTTGAATAATAGCATGTTTTATTTTAAAATTGTTAGCTTTTACCCTAAGCTTGGTAATACTAGAGGTGGTTCCATTGAGAGAAGGGGTAGTGTAATCGCGCCAAGTGTGAACAGGATTTCTTCGATTTTGCTCCAACTAGTGCTGCAGTATCTATTATTCCTTTTGCTCGACTAAGTCATAAATCTCATTTCCTAATCCAACCATGGTTGAATGCCTTCGTTGTTCATGCTCTCGATTCCTTTTTACTGCGTTGTTCCTTCGACAAGTCCTTTCAATTTCTAGATCAAAAACTAAGGTTCACTATGTTGAGATCGTCTTTGCATAAACACCTGAAAGAAACCTTAGAGAAATTATGACAACTGAAAAATAAATGTCTAAATTAATAATAGATTAGTATTGATATTGGTAACACCAATTCCCCAGCAACAGTGCCAAAAACTTGATAGCATTTTTTTGCAAGTGCACGAAATCGCAACAAGTAACAAAGAGTGAGTAGACTATCGTCCCAGGAAGATTGTATACCAAGCACCAAAATTATTTTAATCTACTATTATTTAAATGACAATAAAGAGGATATTTGTAAAATTAAAGTAAAATAAAATAAAATAGTAGAAAAGAATTCAAACAAAAATATTTGACGAAGAGAAATCAAGGTTTAAAAACTACTAGGGATATTGACTTCACATAACTCTATCTAATTTATTTTATTAGTTTGCTAATCAATTTTAATTGTTCAAGTAGGGGAAACAACCTTAGAGTTACTAACAAGCTCTTCTGAGGTATTGTTAACTAAGTTAATCCCATTTAATTACATATCTCCTAATAGCGTAGCCAAACGTGAATTAAATCATTACGTTTTGTGGTTTGTTTAAGAATTTATAACCTAAGGTCATTAAATTATGAAAACCCCCCATGAGTCAAACCATATAGCTTCCGCATCAAGTTATTATTCCCATGTAATTTATTACCCTTTTCTTATAAAAAAAACCCTTCTTTCGATAGTGATTAATGAAATAAATCAATCCAGGGGAGAAACTCTACCTGGAAGCATTAAGTTCAGTAATAAATTATAACTTGAACCAAGAAAAACAAATCTAATATCATAAATTAGGGTAGAAGTTAAGCTATATCAAATCCCTAGTATGAGAGTTTAGTTCGACATAGTGATTAAATAAAACTCAATATAATATGAAAATAATTCCATAAATAATAAGAATTAATGGAAATAAAGCAAGATCAAGAGTTTAGAGATAAAAACTAGTCAATCAATAGCGTAGATGACTCCCTTGATTCTTTACACAACTTTACTGCTTGAAATCTTACAATGAGAGAAAAACTAAGAAAGAATGGAACTAAGATCTAAGATCGATGATAAATCAATGCCCAAACTGTTGCTGTGATCTCCGTCTATATAGACTTCATGGGGTATCTCCAAATTTGAATAGGAAGCTAATTTGAATTGGATTCCTTTCTATTTAGGAGCCTTCTTTTACTAGGTTTGGGCTTGAGCAATGCTTAAGATAAGCCCTTTTAATATTTTCATGTAGCCTATGCATAGGCCACACCCATGTCGCAGATTTACATGGGCTGAACAACTAAATTCGACCCTTGATTTTCCAGCAGGTGCCACAGCCGTGGCATTGCATGGCCTGCCCGTGTACTTCCCTGACTTGGCCATGTCGAGCTTTAGACTTCCAATTTCAGCTCCAACCTTCTTTGGTGCGATTTTTGACTATTTTATTGCTAAAAACCCTTCAAATCAACCTTATCAAGAATCACAGGAACTTCCTTAAAAATATAAATAATTCTAACTGAAAAACTAATCAAAGTAATTAAAAATACTAAATGTCCTAATAAAAACTAAGCTAAAAATACTATAAAAGTATGACCTATCACGGGTCATCTTTATAATTCACAAGTTGGATTGGGTCACGGGTTCACTACATAAACCCATGGAAATGATCGATCCACCCTAAAAATAATGTCAAATAAATAAATAAATAAATAAATAAATAAATATATATATATATATATATATATGTTTGTGTGTAATTATGAATTATTCAGTTTCCCTTTTGTGAAATAAATATGAAAGAAAATGATTTATTTGATTTGATTTGCAATTTTTAATACAAAAACTTAATTATTTATAAATTAGGAGATATTGCCTTTTAATTGTTTTATTTTCTTTAGTATAAACTTCTTTCAACTTGTTGCTGTCGGGATATATTGTAGTCCAAAGCTTATTGTATAATTATGTTACTAACTATTTTTAATTTTACTATTTGTCTTTCTTATTAGGAAATTTCATTTTTCATTGTTGACTATGATTATGATGATGATGATGATAATCTTATTAGGAAATTTGATTTTAATATTGTTATTGGTATGTCGTTTAAGTTTATGAAAATTATTGCATAATTAAGGTTTAAATATGTTTAACTTTTTTTTGGTAATTCCTCTCAAATAACTATATTTTATTTTAAAATAATTTCATTATTATTAGTTATTTGACGCGCGAGTTTACGTTGAACCCGTACCCAACCAGTTAATAACCCACAGGTTCATACATTTAACTGGTTAGGAAATTTTATTTTAATATTGTTATTGGTTCATATTTTTAGTTTGTGAAAATTATTGCATAATTAAGTTTTAAATATATTTAACTTTTTTAGTAATTCCACTCAAATAATTATATTTTATTTTAAAATAATTTCATTATTATTAGTTATTTGACGCCCGGGTTTATGATGAACCCGTACCCAACCCGTTAATAACCCACGGGTTCATACATTTGATTGGATAGGCTGGATAAAAAGAAAACACCGATCTGCAAATATGGGTTAAGTACTTTAAATCAATAAACATTAACCACGTGCAGCTCTAGTGGAGACATAATTATAAACAAATAATATGATGAAAAAGACATTATTATAAGACAACTTCATTTACATGCAGTGGAGAATATCCTTATTATAGGCATACAATATATGTAGTAGAAACATCATCGTAGACAAATAATTTAAGTTTTAACACAGACATTTTAGAAATAAAGCACGACATAAATTATGACCAAATCTTAGGGGGTGTGATTGTACAACTTATGGTATTGAAGGAAATTTAGGATAATACTTTAGCGAGAAGGTATTTCTTACAATGTTAAAGAGTTGATCTTATATTTCTCTTAATAATCAGTTATAAGTCAAATCCTTTGATAGTTTGATAACACTATTAATATATCCATATTATTATCCATATCTTATCCTATGGAAAAAAATATATTTAATCAAAGATATAAAAAGAATCATGTTATACATATATGTTACAAATTAGCTTGAGACATCCTCGTCATCCACATACAATCATCCTATAAGATAATGTAGCAGGGTCATCAATGCAACTTTTACATTAATTACCTACATTTGGATTGAGATTTCCTGTAATCTTTGGCTGAACATT